>NW_020769332.1:2272885-2340385 GCF_900518735.1 Pseudonaja textilis | reverse complement strand
TTAAAAAGAGCTCTCTTTTCTCAGGTGACAAGTCAGGGGGGCACCGTAGTTTCTGGAGGACCAAAAGCCACACCATGCAGGCTCTGAAGGAAGTCTACGCTGTATCGTGGTTAGGTTTCAACCCCACCTTTTCACGGACCCCCCCCCCCCCGGCTTTCTTCCCACAACAAGACTGCTGGCTGCGGGTACACTGGAGCCCCAAAGTCCCCACACTTCATGTACCTTTGCACCTCCAAAGCTGCAGAGAGAGAACCGTTCCCCAGGAACAAAGACAAAGCGTGACATGTTAGATCTTGGTAACTTCGGGGGGCGGGGGGGGGGGGGGGGGGGGGGGGGGGCTGGCAGGCCCATCTTATTTTGCTGCAGCAAAAGTGCCAAGCGCGTCATTGCACCGTTTACTCTCCCTCTCCATGAATACGGTTCACACCACAACTCCACGCATAGAATCCTTCCTGGTTTAGAGTTTAGGGCAGAGACAACTAACAACTGAAAATAAACAAAACAGACGTGGTGAGCTGTACTCCATTATTATTAGGAACACAGAGATAATCCAAACCATGGTTTCTTTGATTTGGCTTAGCCTGATGTCCATTCTTCAGGAAAGACTGGTTAAAACAAGCCAGGGCTTACTATGATGTATAAATCCAGTCAGTGTTGGGGTTTTCTCTGACTAAGGCCATCCCCAGGCTGGGGAGGATGGGCTTGTGGGGTTACTCATCTGCAGGTTGCGGGGAGCTTGGCTGGGAGGTTCACTCCCTCCCAATTGGCCTCCTTCAGGACTACCCAGCCTTGCCCTGATCCCCAACCATAATCTCCCCACAGCCCACAAAGGAAACAAACAGGAGGCTGGAACTTCCAGTAAGCCAGGATCCGAAGCTGCAGGATGTGGATCTAGGACAACTTGCCACGGTCAACTCAGCATGGGACAGTTCCATGCAGGATAATTTGACGTAATAAATGTTATCCACCTCTGTTTCTTTTTTTTTTCATTTTTGCCAATGGAAATAATGTCAAAGAAATAGTGGCAGATAATATTTACCACAATGAGTTATCCTGAGTGGAATTGTACCACCACGCGTTGTCTCATTCCAACAGGATGGCCTTCAAAGGTGATTGGAAAATGTGGTCCATTCCAGCAAAAGTAGGGATGGAGTGGAGTGGAGTGGAGTGGTGGGATGGGATGGGATGGGGTGGGGTGGGGTGGGGTGGAGTGGAGTGGAATGGACTGGAGTGGACTGGACTGGACTGGACTGGACTAGACTAGACTAGACTAGAATATTGGAATGGACTGGACTAGACTAGACTAGACTAGACTAGAATAGAATAGAATAGAATAGAACAGAATATTGGACTGGACTGGACTGGACTGGACTGGACTGGACTAGACTAGACTAGACTAGACTAGACTAGACTAGACTAGATTAGAATATTGGAATGGAATGGAATGGACTAGATTAGACTAGACTAGACTAGACTAGACTAGACTAGACTAGACTAGACTAGAATAGAATAGAATAGAATAGAATAGAATAGAATAGAATAGAATAGAATAGAATAGAAGAATGGCATGGCTCAGCACAGAACAGAATAGAATAGAATGAGTTGGAAGGGACCTTGGAGGTCTTCTAGTCCAACCTCCCACTTAAGCAGGAAACCCTACAACCATTAAAACCTTCCAATGTTGGAGCATGTGCAACTTCTGGAGGCCAGTTGTTTCCACGGGTTAATTGATCTCACTGTCAGGAAATCTCTCCTTAGTTCTAAGTTGGTTCCCTCCTTGATGAGTTCCCACCCACTGTTTCTTCTCCTGCCTCCTGGTGCTTTGGAGAAGAGCTTGGCTCCCTCTTCCTCATAGCAGCCCCTGAGATATTTCCAGCCTTTCTATTCCTCTCCACCTTTGGGGCGGGGAAGGCAGAACTTCCAGCTATGCAATTCGGGATGAACACTGTTCGAATGGGGTGGGCGTAGGAGTGGATTTCCAGAGGAAAAACTGCAGACCACAGGGACCATTTGCACCACTCAGGTGACCCTGAGGACACAGATAAACCTCCAAGTGGCCTCTAAAAGGATACAAATGACCAGCTATCTTCAAGGAATACACAGCCTTCCATTCCCCACCCTCCTGCCAGAGCTGAAGAAGCTTCTTGGATGAAAAGCAAAACGTCTTCAAAAGAAAAGAAAAAACAAGAAAGTTCAGTTGCCTCCTGAAAAAAGCCCCTTTGGGACAATCGAGGACCTGGAGGACGGAGAATCTCAGCAGCTGTCAACACCTGTCCTTCCTCCTCACCACCACCGCCCTCACAGGCGATGAAGCTTCTTGGATGAGAAGCAAAACATTTTCCTCTTCTTCTTCTTCTTCCTCAAGGAAAAAATGATCCAGTGGCCTTTTTTTGGAAAAAGCACCTGAGCGCTACAGGTGAACCCATATCAACGAAGTGAAACCTCTCACCCTCTTCTTCCATCTGTGCCTGGTTCTCAAAGACCCGGGCAAGACCCTGCAGGCAAGATTTCTGGCAAGGTTTTTCTGCAGCGGTTTGCCATTGCCTCCGTCCCGGGGCTGAGAGAAAGGGTCACCCACCTCGCTAAGGTGGGATTAGAATTCGGGAGCCTCCCAGTTCCTAGCCTGATGCCTTCACCGCTACACTCACAACAAGGAGAGCCATAGATGGCCAACCAGGCAGTTAGCCGAGTCAAACACCTTGTAGGTAATATGAGTTACCGGATCATAAAGCCCAGGCAAATTTTACCTTTCCTGCAGAATCTGATCAAGAAAACACGATTCACACACATTTTCTCGACAGAATGTAATGCTAAGAATCAGAATAGCAAATGTGGAAGACTGAGATAGGACCCTTCCAAGCCTCTTTTTCTAGAGAGTTCATTAAGTGAGCTTATGGGGGGTGTTTTGGGGGGGGTGTCTTTATTTATCAGAATGTTTGCAGACAAGTCTGTGTGTTAGATAAAGCTGGATCAAGGTCTCCTATCTGCTAATTGTTTGTGTTCCCCTTCCTTTCTCACCCTCAGCACCACCGCCCCTCTCTCTTGCACATGGATAGTGCAAAGCAGCCCATGTGACCCGTCTCTGGTTCTGTGTGCCGTGAGAACCAAGGCTGCACCGAGTAAATTCCCACAGGAGTCACCATGAAACCTGTTGTATAAATGCCATCAGTATTGGGTGCAGTAGGATTCAACCGGGGCTCCCTTCCCCGGAGCAAGGGGCAAACCCAGACTGTCCCACCGGCAGAGCCGAAGAAAACTTCCCTGGTTGGTCGGGTTGCTCTTTGACCCACAGACCGGCATCGGGAAAGGTGCCATGTTTTTCCCTCAAAGGATCCGGGGCTGGGCAAACCCAACCGGGTGGGAAAAGACCACCCGATCTAAGGATGTGCAAGGGGGGGCAAGTGCGCCGGAGGGCGGAACTGGCAGCGCCAGAGGTGGGGGTGGCTGGGAAAGGGAGCGCTGGAGAAGTAGCTCACACCGGGCGAAGAGCTTCCAGCTACAGGCGCCGTCTACCTCCAGCCGCAACTGTGCCCTAAACCCCTGCAAGCAGCCCCTGCTCGCGGCTGCTAGTTCGGTTCGCAGGCGGCGGCGGCGGCGGCGGGGAGGCGCAGCGCGGGATGCCCCGGAGCTCCGGCACTTTCGGAAGCGGCTCGGGACCTTCGCCGGGGAAGCCCGCGCGAGGCTCCGCCTGGCAAGCAAGCCCGGCGCCTGCTTCCGAGCGCCGCACCTTCGCTCCGCCAGCGGCAGACGCGCCTGTTGCGAGGCCGTCCAGCCCGGCCGGGGAAGGCGGGCGCCCTTCGCGCCGGCCAAGCCTCCCCCAGGTTCGGTCGCGCCAGCCGTCTGCCCGCCGGCCCGTCCGTCGAGCGGAGGGCGGGGCGGGCGCCGGAGGAGCCCCGCTGCCCCGGCCAAGTCGCGCCCGCCGCTCACCTTGAAGGCGACGTCGTGGAACTCGCCGCTGCTGCTGAGCGAGGGCCGGCTGGGCAGCGCCCCTCCGTTGGCCGCCCTCTCCTCGGCCGCGCCCGCGCCCCGGCCCGGCCCGGCCGACGAAGAGGCAGCGGCGGCGGCGGCGGCGGCGGCGGCGCGTTGCTGGGCGGCGGGCAGGGCGGAGGAGGGCGCGGCGCTGCCGCCCTTGCCCTTGGGGCTCTTCTTGCGGGACATGCTGGCGCTGCTTCAGGGCGTCCCGGCCGCCGGCTCCGCGCTCAGCCCGGCTCCCAGCGCCGCCGGCATCCCGTCCGGTGCCCGTCCTCGGCAGCGCGGTCCGTGCGCCCGCCCCGCCGCCGCCGCCGCTCCTCCCCGCCTCTCAGCCGCTGGGAGCGCCCGAGCCGCGGCCACGCTGCCGGAGAGGGCGGGGGAGAGGCGGCGGGCTCCCCGCCGGCCCGGCCCCCGCGTGAGCGCCCCGGCCGGACGCGACCGCTCTGGCCCCGCAACCCACGCCGGGAGGGAGGTCTCCGACCGCGGCGGGGCGAGCGGGGAGCCGCCGGGAGGCAGTGCAGCTCCCTCCCCTGCCGAGCGCAGACCGGGGCTGGAGCGTTTACGGGAAGCCGCTTCCCCCGAAAGTTTCCTCGGACGCGCGTCCCGGATAGTCGAGGCCGCGTTCGCACAACCGCTCTCCGGGTTCACTTCGGCTCCGGCCTGAACACCACATCGGCGCTGTGCGTGGAAAGCAGGTCTGCAAAATACACGCATTGCACAAAAGTACCATCGAGTGGCCCTCTCGGACGACTCGTATTTTTTTTTTATTTCTTTTTTAATCTTTATTGATCACACTTTCATAATGAAAACATATTTCCACTCACGGTGTTCACTTACACTGACATCTTCCTAAATATGTAAGTTATTGCTAAATATTGTTAATTATTTCTCCATTCAATTCAAGGCATATATTCATATATTTACATAATTATTTACATATGCACAGTATTATTTCATCTTACCATAACTCCTTCCTTTCCTCCATTTATCTACTTTGCAGCCTACCTTCTAACCAGTTATAGAATAGGTTCCAAGTCTCGTGGTACTCTGTTTCTTCTTTCTCTTTCATTTCCATCGTAACCGATTTCTTGATGACCCACAATTGTCTGGCCTCACCCAACAGGCTAAATTAAAGCCAGCCAGCATGATGACAGGGTTCACACAACCCAAGTGCCATGAGTGAATCCTGAGGGTTTCACCATTTCCCACCCCCTTAATGAACCACCCCATAGTTTACAATGATGTGTGAACCCAACCGATAGTTACTTTGACACACTGTCCCAAAGCATGGTCTGTTTAACCATGGTTTGTTGAGTAAGCTTGGTTTACTGGGTCCCCATATTGGCTTCATGTACAACAGGTGCTTCCTGACATATAAACTAACCCATTATTTGTTTGTGCGATCGAGCATTGCCAAGTAAACAATGGCATGGCCGGCAGCGAAGCCCAGCTGCGAGTCTATACCGCTAAACGTGCTGGTTTTTCCCTTGACTGCTCTTAGTAACCAAGCCACATGCAAGATCTAGCAGGATCCTGCCCAGATCTTAAGCAAGGCTCCCGTGCTCATCTGTGCCACAAAGTGCTCTTAAAAGCAATCCAAAGCAAAACATTGGCACTTTCGAAGAAGTGACACAAATGCAACAATCTGCAGCCTTTGGGGAGTCTCAGAAAAATCAAGATGGCTGAAGAAGCCCAAACATTTTGTATCCGTGGTGACAAGGTGGGGTTGCAGTCTCTGCTTTGACCTTTGACACCCTCTGTTTGCACCCCAAGGAGCATCCACGCCACTTCCCGGGTGTGCTTATCACACAGCCCTTGTGCCCTTCTCCCTCTCATCAAGAATGGGCAACGTATGCAAAACCTGCCTCTGGAGCAAGGAGGCACCACTGACAACACATTAACACGCTGCCTTATCCACACACTCTATTTGGGATGCAGCAGGCCTTCCTGCGGTGTTTGGGCGACGTCTGGACAAAGACTCAAAGGGGAAGACAGCTAAGCTGAAACATCACGACAGAGTAGGATTTCTATCTGCATAAATACACATGAAATGTTACTCCCATAAGCATGTGTTCGTTTTATGGGTGTGCAAATTATGTTATCTTAGGGTTGGGGTGTGCAAATAAATTAGGGGCATCCAAAGCTAAGCCACTATCATTGTTGAACTATTTTTTTTGTAGAATTTCAGTAGTGAGGAATACAGTATTTGTAGCTTATAAAGAGTTGGGATCTTAATGTTCCCTGCACTGGGTTGTTTTCTGGCAGAAGTTTTGTTACAGGGAAAGTATGCAAAGAAGAGCAGAGTTCCCAGGTAGTTTAGAGGGAGCCTCTTGTCCTCCCAATCTTGGTTGGGATACATTTTGAACACTTCTTGGTTCTTTGATTAGGGTGCCCTGGTGTTGCTTCCTGTCTCTCTGGGTGTTGGTTGCCAGGGGAACACAGCAGATACCCACGCAACTTCATAAAAGTACCTAGGTACACAACCTATCGCGACACAACCTGGGAGTTGGTTAACTATCCCATACATGAAAGATGCTTCTGAGACAATCTACAGATTATGATATCCTCTCAACATCACTCTAACACAGACCAGCAAAACCCCATCAAATGCTTTTAAAATTACCCAAAGAAATAACAATAGCACTTAGACTTCTATACCACTTCCCAGTGCGTTTACAGCCCTCTCTAAGTAGTTTACTTGCCCCCAACAATCTGGGTCCTCATTTTACCCACCTTGGAAGGATGGAAAGCTGAGTCAACCTTCAGCCAGTCAGGATCGACCTGCAGGCAGCTGGCAGTCAGCAGAAATAGCCTGCAGTACTGCATTCTAACCACTGTGCCACCACGTCTCACAGAAATAATAATCAGAGACATCAGCACATATAGGGCAAGGACTGTAAGAGCTCCTTCATCTTTTTGCAGGTAGATAAATTCAACAATTTCCACTGGGAAAGAGTTGGCATTTAGGGAGAAGCCAATTCCAAAAATATTAAGTAATTCCAACAAGCCTGGCATTCTAACAAATCCATCCATACACATAGAGATAAGTCCCACTGACAGTCCATTTAAAAGATACAATCAAAAGTCTAGGAAGGAAACAAACAGCCTAAATTAATAAAACACATCCTTCCCAGCAGCCACACCCAGAGAAGCAGGAAACGGCACAGATAAACAATCAGGAGGAAAAATGGCGTAAGGGCCATCAAGGAAGATAGCCCACCCCAACCAAGATTGGCAGGGCAAGCTACAAGCAGCAAACTCCATTCTCTCATGCACAGAGGATACTGTCTAGCATGGTAGCAACATTTCTGCTGGAAAATAACCCAGCTCGGAGAACATCAACAACATTTTAGAGCCTTTTACAATCCCAGCTAGTGCTGACTTAACAAATTATTGCTAAAAAGAATTGCTTAAATCTTAGAAGTTCTGCAAAAATTCAGGACACTCATTTCACATGCTTAAGAACATTCAGAAGCAGGTGAAGAAGGCTAAACAAGGAGCATCTGGCAGAGTGGCTAGAATTAAACATAAAAGGGATGTTGAAAGTAAATGGAGGAAATAGAGGAAGGATTGTCATGCCCGCGTCAGAGTCTGAATCTGAGGAGGAAGATGAACAGCCAACAGGGAGTAGGAGTGTGGCTCCGTTGGCTCTGGAAGAAACTGGGGAAGGGCAAAGTCCGGCTGGGCAGAGCAGGGGAGAGGGAGAACAAGGGAGAGGGGGTTCAGAGGAAGACCCAGGTCTACCCCCTCTTCATCCTTGGGCATGCAGGGAGGAACGGAGAAGGGAGCAACATTGGTTGTGTGGCTTACAGGGGAGGAAAGGGCCCTGATTCCCTTCATTAGCCACAGCTGGGAAGAGAGTTTAAAAGAGATGCGTGCTGATTGCGGCAGCTGCTGGGAACAAATGTGACTTTACCTTGTGTTGTCTCTGCTTATCTGTGTTCCTGGCGTCTTTCCAACCGGGTGAGTTTTGCCATCTGGAATTCTTGCTCCTGCTTAGCCGGAATAATTACCTCATCTTGCATTGATTGAAGTTATAGTTACAGTTTTTGTTGACCACGTTTTGGACTTGATTTCTGCAGCCAAAGGCTGTTCCTGGGAGAGCTTTTCTCCAGCCTGGAAGGTAACCAGGACATTGGAGGCAAAATTGGAGCTAATAAGGGACTCCTACTGATTACTTGACTGTGTTGCCTTTGTGCCCTGGGTCATCACAAGCAGTATTTTAGAGAGCTGTATGAGATTAATACAGGTAGTCCTCAACAGATGACCACAATTGAGCCCAAACTTTCTGTAGCTAAGTGAGAGATTTGTTAAGTGAATTTTGCACCATTTTGCGACCTTTCGTGCCACAGTTGCTAAGTGAATCACTGCAGTTGTCAAGTTAGTAACATGGTTGTTAAGTGAATCTGGATTCCTCATGGACTTTACTTGTGAGAAGGTCACAAAAGGGGATCCCTTGACCCCGGGATACACAGCGACTCTCACAAATGTGAATCAGTTGCCAAGCATCTGAATTTGACCATGGGGGAATGTGACCATGGGGGAATGCTGCAACGGTCATAAGTGTGAAAAATGGCCGTAATTTTTTTCAGTGCCGTTGTAACATTAAACGTAGCAAACCACATATGGCTTTGTATCAGGCAAGGGCTATGCAGACCATTGAGAATTATATGAATGTGAGAAAGTTTACAAATATTGCGGATTTCCAAAAGGATGATCAAGTGAAAAAAGCTTAGATTATGGAATTTGTGTGCAACTATGTATGTAGCAGGAGGCTAGTTGCTGAATGACATAGTTCCGCACCTCTGTGCTAGAAGGATCTGTAGTTGCCACGGATGGTTTGCAAGCTATGGGTGGTATGAAGACCTAGCCAATGGCGTAAACTAGTTTTCATACCTATTTCCTTTTCTTCTCTCCATCTCATCCCTGTAATGTCATTGGCTTAATATTTATTTATTTTATTTATGTATTTATTTGATTTGTCAATCACTTACAAGATAACAGGTATAAGTATAAACATAGTTATGAATACATGAAATGGATACGTATAAGAAAAATAAAAACAAAGAAACAATAGGACAGGGACGGTAGGCACGATTGGTGTGCTTACGCTACAGGCCTCTTAGGAAAGGGGTGAGGTCAATAGTAGACAGTCCAAGGTTAAAGTTTTTGGGGTTTGGGGAAGAAACCACAGAGTCAGGTACAGTGTTCCAGACATTGACCACTCCGTTGCTGAAGTTGTATTTCCTGCAACCAAGTTTGGTGCGATTAACCTTGAGTTTGTATCTATTGTGTGGTCTTGTATTGTTATGATTAAAGCTGAACTATTCATTTGCAGGTAGGACATTGCAAGGTATGATTTTATATACTATATTTAAATTGAACCGAAGGTGGCGTAATTCTAGGGTTTTCTCGGTCTAGAGTTTCAAGTCTAGTGGCATAAGGTATTCTGCAATGAGTAGAGGAGCGGTCACTATTGGTTACTGCTTTTCTGCACTCTGCATAATATTCCTTTTCCAAGCCAGATGTTGGGTCTCTGCAAGTATGGATTTAAAAAAAAGACCACAGGAAAAATTCTCTAGAAAGGAAGTTCTGCAAAGCTGGGCAGCCAAGGAAAAGAACTCAGGGCTGGTAGAGAAGTGGGGAACAGCTGCTCCAGGGCAGGGAGTATCCAGGCCACATCTGTAATTGAAGGTATTGTTTCCTTTGCAACACACACCTCACATTTAGGCTGGTTGAAACAACAGGCACAACTAGATCAGATTGATAGATAGATCCATCAGCAGCCTTTGCACAAACCCTGGTTTAGCTGCTTTGCAGCTTAGCGTATTATGTGAACCCAGATGGTTTGGTTCAACAATATGTTGAAAGTAGGTTAATGAAGGAAACAAGCTGAGCGTGTTTTGTGAATTCAGCCAAAGTCTCGTCACATAATGGTTAACCAGGTAGAGCTGATTAGCTGCGTTCTCAGTCATCTCTAAGGCCGTTTTCTTCTTCTCTACTCCATTTCTAATTTTAGAGTCTAGCCAGAGTGTGCTTGTGTTGTGACAATCAGTGAGACAGGCACAAACAGTCAGAAATAGGCAGTCCCACAAATATTGTGGCCCCGTGGCCTGTAGGGCTTTATAGGTGACAACCAGCATCTTGCATTGGACTCCAGAGCCTTTGGGGAGTAAACAGAGTTTGTGAAACAGTGATGTTGCATGGATATACTATGGAGAGGAGGGGTGACTGTTGTCACCTGGGCGTTTCAGAGGCTCTTCGGCCCTACAGATTACCAGATGTCAGGTGTTCTGGTTGAATTTGGGCTCTGGGGCTTATCTCCAGTTTTGTCACAGTATATTTATGAACTGGAATAGAGCTTAGTAAAACAAAAAAAGTCAGCCAATGAGTAAGCATGGCAACAGACCAGCCAATGGGAGCTGACAGTCTGGGTGTGGTTTGGCTCTGTGCCCTTTGCTGAGAAGTGAAACTGAAACTACAGTTCTGCTCTAAACTGGAGCTGTAACATGTCTGCTTCTGTTTGTGTCTTGCTTGCCTGCTGTACTAAACTGAAACTGAAACTGAGTTCTGGTCTGAGCTGCTGCTGCTGCTTGTGATTTTGCTTATGTTAGGTTGAAAGTATCTACTACTGGTATTGTAAACTTTACTTCATTTTATTATGTTTATAAAGAAGTTAAGGATCCTGCTGAATCAGCCACCTGTGTGTTTTCTGGACTTGAATTTCTGCTGCAAACTCTTAACAGGTTTCTACCCCAAACCAAATCTATTGTCTACAATCAGGCTGTGTGCTTGCAAAGGCATTTCTTCTGGTATACCTGACAGAGACGCTGAACTGATGGAATTAAACCTGATATTTGGGGAGATTGAACTACCTGCCTAATGAGATCACTAGGCAAATCAATAGGACAGATCAATTCTGAGGAAGAATGTCTTAAAAAACAGACCACACCACATAACAACAGAGCACTACTGATTTCCCCCTATGGCTCACAGCTGAAGCCACTCAAAACAGTATTAAGAATACACAACTACGACCCTGCATTTTTCTCAGGCCCTGTGCGGCAGGCCAGGATGTTCATTCAGACAGCCATCCAACCTGAGGTGGGTTCTCACAAGCCATTGGCATCATGGCCCAGCTGATGCCAATGGCTTATGAGAAGCCACTTCAAGTTGGGTGGCCTTGATGCCAACTTTGGAACTGGCTCCTGCAACTAACTCAGATGCCCATTTTGCCTCTGCACTAACAGCAGCATCGGAGGAGCCAACAGTTGCACCTGCAAGATTAGCACTGTTTTTCACATGTTTTTTTCTCTCCAGGTCATCCTGGCATGCAATATGCCTTTGGACTCTACATACAGGACAGAGGTTACCTAAGAGAATCGACACAATCAGTCAATTGACATCATGACATCATGAAAAAACAATGGCTACCAACCTGCCTAATTGAGGACTTGTATACTACACGAGTCAAAAAGAGGGCTGAGAAAATATTTACAGACCCCTCACATCCTGGACATAAACTTTCAATTCCTTCCATCAAAATGATGCTGTAGAGCCCTGCACACCAGAACAACTAGACACAAGGACAGGTTTTTCCCCGAACGCCATCACTCTGCTAAACAAATAATTCCCTCAACATTGTCCAACTATTTACAAAGTCTGCACTACTGTTACTATTAATCTTCTCATCATTACTTATCACCCATCCCCTCCCACTTGTGACTGTATAACTGTAACTGTGTCGCTTGTATCTTTACAATTTATATGGGCTGTTTCTTAGTATGATTTGATTGCTTATTGTACCCTATGACTATCATTAAGTGTTGCACCTGATGATTCTTGACTCTTGACGAACGTCTCTTTTCTTTTATGTACACTGAGAGCATTTGCACTAAGACAAATTCCTTGTGTGTCCAGTCACCCTTGGCCAATAAAGAATTCTATTCTATTCTATTCTATGACTCAAAAAAAGGACAAAACATCGTTAGAACATGTTAACCGCCCAACTTCTTTATAGCAGACGTCAAAGAGAGCACTTTGAGACAATGAGACTCAAAGCATTTTTGAAGGGCAGTTGTTTAATTTACACACAGGTTTAGAATAGAATGGATGAGCTTGGAGAGAGCTTGGAGGTCTTCTAGTCCAGCCCCCCTGCTCAGCAGGAGAACCTATACCATCTCAGACAACTGACTGTCCAGTCTTTTCTTAAAAACTTACAGTGATGGAGCACCCACAATTTCTGGAGTCAAGCTGTTCCACTGGTTAATTGTCCTCACTGGTATGAAGTTTCTCCTTAATTCCAGTTTGCTTCTCTTCTTGATCAGTTTCCATCCATTGCTTCTTGCCTTCTGGTGCTTTGGAGAAGAGATGGACCCCTCTTCTTGGTGGCAGCCCCTCAAATACTGAAATACTGCCATCATGTCACCCCTAATTCTTCTTTTCTTTAGACTAGCCAGATCCAAATCCTGTAGCCATTTTTCATATGTTTTTCAGGTAGTCCTTGATTTATGGCTGGTTGCTTAGCAGCCATTCAAAGTTAAAATGAAACCCCAAGTTAGTAAGTTAGTATGGACCTGCAAAGGGTACTTTGCAGTGGTGGGATTCAAATTTTTTTACTACCGGTTCTGTGGTTTGGTGGGCGTGGCAGGGGAAGGATATATATACTCCCTCCCATTTCCTCCCCACCCCACTAACCTGCTTTCCAGCTCTGGTCTCCTATGCAGGACAACCAAAGGAGACCCAGCCGATCAGCTGGGACTCAATGGGAGGCAGAGAAGAGATGGGGTTGGCGGGCCCAGTCAGAGGGGATATGTCAGCCTTCAAGATCTTCTTCCTTTGCTTTGCTTCTTTCTGGCTGTCATGAGTAACGGGGGGGCGGAAGGGGGAAAAGTATGGGAAGTGAGCTGGAGGTGTTACTAACTAATATTGTATAAACTGAGGAGGGTTTCTATTTCTTGCTTAGCTTTCTCTTCTCTGCGCAACTGCAACCTTTATCTGAGTAAGCCAAGGTCAACTAATCATCACCACCTGAAGATGCCCACATGATGAGGTTCACAACTTTTAATTAGAAGGACCCTTTGAACTATTGGGGGTGGGAACATTTCAATCCCTTGATATATGTGATGTACGTGCCTATTTCCTCAGATGCAGACTTCTCTTGTTGCTACCATTTGACTTCCAGTAAAAGATATCTTTTCTCTAATTAGAAGAGTCTTAAGTATTTCTTTCTTGGATTTTGAATGGAGCACCAGCTGACATTATTCTGAATCTCACCCTACCAGCCCACCCGGAGAGATAATACAATTTCTTCCGAGGGGGTCTGAACATCATGTCAACTCCAGCCAGCGACCAAGAGGACCTGGGTGCCATTGGAGGGCAAGACTCGCTGCTGCTAGAGGAAGCAAGGGATGCTGACTTGTTAACAGAGCTCAACCTTGGGGAAAAACCAGCCGTAAAACCCAAATGGTCATTGGGAGTAGGTTGGAAGGATCCTGAGGACCCCCCTCCCCCCAGGAGTCACCACTACCCGTCGGCGTGGAAGAGAGGAGCCATGGTTCTCCAAATTACTCAACATTTCCACTACCGGTTCTCCAGAACTAGTCAGAACCTGCTGAATACCACCTCCGGTACTTTGTGACCCAGCTCCAGTTCCATCAGCTGAGGGCCACCTCACAGTCACTTGATAGCATTTTGGGCTCTTGGCAGTCGGCCACATTTCTGGCTACCTGCACAGCCGCACTCCCATGACTACAGTTTATGATGTTTTTGCTGGAACCTGGCATTTACTTGCGGTTTCCAGCAATAACCGACCCATAACCACAATGGTTTCGCTAAACGACTGCTATATTCACTTAACAACCATTGCAAAAGATGGTAGTAAAATCGGGCCAGTCATGTGGTGACCTGCTTTATGACTGCCAAGATATCTGACTGTAATTGTCAGGCTGAATTATATTGGAACTGTTTTTAACACATTACGATTGTTAAGAGATATTTTAATTAAGTTAATTAATTACATATTTGAACGTTTAGTTGATACTGGCTTTCTATCCCACCTGCATCTCTATGATTAGTTTCACTTGCCTCCTTTCCTCCCGACCCCGATTTAAATCCCGAACCAGCCTAACCACTCTGTGCATTTGATGGGGTAAATTGTAGTAACATTTATTAGTCAGAAAAGGGCCTTCTGACTTTTTGCCACCATAGACTAGCACAGTTTTCCTCCTACAATCCCTCCGTCACATCATCTCTCATCTTTATTTGTTCCTTGGCTCATTTTCTAAAAGAAACTGAGCTAATTCGTTTATAAGCAGTGCATTAGGCCACACTGAGTCATGTCTTCTTAGTTTAGACTAGTTCATGTTCTTCCCTTTTTGCTCAGCCTCTCCATTAGAGGTGTGGAACCCTCACCCCAACCCTTTACACAGTGGTGGGATTCAAATTTTGGCAGGGGAAGGTCATTGCAAAATCCCCATTCCCTCCCCACCCCACTAACCTGCTTTCCAGCTCCATTCTCTTGTGCAGGACAACCAAAGAAGACCCAGCCAATCAGCTGGGACTCAATGGGAGGCAGAGAATAGATGGGGTTGGCGCAGCCAGACAGAGGTGGGATTTGCTGGTTCTCCGAACTACTCAAAATGTCTGCTACCGGTTCTCCAGAACCGGTCAGAACCAGCTGAATGCCACTTCTGCCTGAAACGACTAGCACGTATGTGCGAGGGGAACCTTTACCTTTTAGATGTCGGCACTCAGCAGAGGTAGCCTGCAGTACTGCATTCTAACCACTGAGCCACCATGGTACTTGGAATACTGAATCCATTCTTGGTCACCAAAATAGAAAAAAGATATTCATTCATTCATTCATGTTGAGATCTGGAAAGAGTAAAAAGAAAGCAAGGATTAGGGGATTGGAGGCTACAATATACGGAGAATGATTACAGGAATTGGGTATGGCTAGTCTAATGAAAAGAAGGAGTAGAGGAGATATGATAGCAGTCTTCCAATATTTGAGGAGCTGCCACAAAGACAAAGGGTCAAACTTTTCTCCAAAGTGCCAAAAGGCAAGGTGAGAAACAATGGATGGAAATTAATCAAGGAGAGAAGCAACCAAGAACTAAGGAGAAATTTCTTAATGCAATCAACCAGTGGAACAGCTTGCCGGCAGAAGTTGTGGATCTCCATCACTGGAGGCTTTCAAAAAGAGGCTGGACAACCATTTATCTGAAATGGTATAGAGTGTTAGGAATCTGTCCACCAATTAGTTGGGTTGGCAATATATAAACCAACAATGTATGTTTGTAGCTTTAAGACAAAGTTACTGTATTGATTTGTACTATGTTCCGATTGGTTGATTGTATTGTGAATTGCCACAAGAGGGAGCTATAGATCATGGCTTGCTCTCTCTGACATTCTGTCTTTCTGACATGCTCTTTCTCTGACATTCTGTTGTATTTATGCTGTGCTTATACTTTGATATCTTAGTTTACTGTAAATGACAAAGGCAACCAGTAAGAAGACTTTGTAATTGGATATTCTTTAGACTGTTCAACGTGTATATGACCTGGACTGTTTATTGGACTGTGCTATTTCTTAAAGGAAACTTTAACTCAATTTAGTGTATCTGTGTGTGGCTGACTAATTATTCATAACTACTCTCATAAACGTTTCCATGTGCATATCCTTGTTACTCAAGTGTTATTCTGTACATATCATAACATAAGAGTCTCCTGCTAGAGCAGGAGGTCAGATTAGAAGACCTCCAGGGTCCCTTCCATCTCTATTATTCTACGTTCTATCGGCAAATTCTCTGTGCGGGTCAGAGCATCAGTCATGTTAAGATCCAGGCCCTTTTGAACATGCCATTATCTGTAGGTATCCCTTTATGGGGAATGTGGTAGAAAGCCTTCCTTTGCAGTTTTCCAGGAAAGAGATAGTCGTGGTGTGTGTATTTGGGTTGCTGCAACCACACAATTAAAGCAACCTGCATAAAAAGGATCAAGGCTTCAATCACACAGTCACAGCTACCATATTATTTTTCTTTTTCTTTTTTCAAATGCACATACATGCCCCAAAAGTTCTGCTTTGCTTCTGTGCTCTCTGGATTTGAACACATTTATTTAGACAGGCCTTTGGGTGTATTAAAATTGATCGCGCCAATTGTTTTTATTGGATTTTAAGAGTTTTAATTTAATTTTTGACTCTTACTTCTACTGAGTACTGAGTGGATATGAATAATCAATAAAATGAAAATCATAAACACTTGGAAAATTATATACCCTTCAAAACAAATGGCTGTCCAGTCTCTTCTTTTGTTTTATTTTTCTTTTTTGCTTGTCAGTTTTTTATTTTATTTAAAATACATACATACAATGCATCTTTCATTTAAGAGTGTGTCATCTGGATATAAATATCTTGTGCAATAACAGTTAAATTTTTCAACCATATTCATTTTAATATTAATTCGCTATTATCTTAATGATATACATAATATTTTTATTACTATAACACTCCTTAACATGTTCAATTCTATTAACGTGTTTTCTATATTTCACTACCTTATTGATTATTTCTAGCTATCATATTTTTTCTCTAGCCATTGATAAAATAATTCCTATATCTGGTAATATTCAATGTGCTCCTTCTCTTTAATTGCAAGTGTTAATCTGTTCATTTCTGGACTTTCTAATATTTTCCTTATTGCATTCTCTTCTGTCGGAATCTTTTCATTTTTCCAATTTTGTGCAAATACAATTCTAGCTGCAGTTACTACATGGATAATTAAATATGTATTTTCTTTACTGTAATTTTCTGGTATAATCCCCAACAAAAATATTTCAGGTTTTAAATCTATGTGCCGCTGTATCATCTTTTCCAACCACGTATGTATTTTTGTCCAATATCTTTTTGCTTCTACGCATAGCAACCACATAGGATAATATGATCTTGGTGTCTGGTGGCATTTCCAGCATTTAGCTGATTTATCTTTAAACATCCTTGCCAGTCTTGCCAGCGCAAAATGCCATCTATAAAACATACAGATTTTCTTTATATGCAGTTGACATTGTTAATTTATAGTTTCTCTCCCACAGCTTTTGCCATTTATCTAACTCTATAGTATAAGCAAATTTTTTTGCCCATGCTATCATTGTCTGTTTCACTTGTTCTTCCATTTTAATACCCAGTAAGTAACTATAAATTTTTTTATCCATTTTTCTTCTGTTCCAGTTAATATTTTATCCAGTTCTGTCAATTCTTTATAGAAATCATCTTGTTCAGCAACTTTTTCATGTCTAGGCTATATTTGTACATACGAATACCAAACCATATCAATCCCTTGTTCATTTAATTCTTGTGTCAGGTTTCCAAGTAATGAAATCCATGTTAAAAGAAAAATAACAAAGTCCATCTTCAAAAAGATTTATTTTATTTAGGAAAGCATCAAATTGGCAAAGTCCATGGTAATTCCGGATCTGACCCAACCCACAATTACCCCACAATATTAGAAGTTTGAAACAACCCCCAAAAGTCACATTCTCCAATAGAAGTAATTCAACGTTGCTTGATGCCATAAATCTCCAGCCTGAACAGGTCCTTTCCCACGGGAAGGAAGATCACCTAGCCATAACACTCTCTCTATCTCCACTCCTCCCCCACTTAGGAATTTGTCAAGCCCACAACCCTTCCCCCCCATGAGTGCCACAGAGAAAGTAAGGAAAAGAATATGTACTAAGACAAACTAAAATGGCTGCACTTCTGACAATTTCGGGCTTGACATCTTGTTTAGTTTTTGAGTTCACCCTTTTCATTCAATATATCTTTATATCTAACAATATTTCCCATATTAATAACAACCAGACGAATAAGTGCTTCCATTGTCGAGAGCCAAACTGGTACCTTCAAATAGCACTGCTTTCTAATTTTTGCCTACGTTAATAATAAAGCACTTCTTATGTAAGTGTTTGCTTCATGCCCCTGTTGGAAGTTACGATTCCCCTCTCTCCTAGGAGAACATTAGAAGGGGAAGGAAAACTCCCCTAAAAGAAAGGAGAGGTGAAAACACAAGCAGGGACAGCTCCATTAGCCCCCAGCTTTGCACGGGACACACATCAGCTAGGATCCTTTCCCATAGAAATCAGATAGATAGCAAGCTACAAAAAAACTTGTGAAAAGCAAACAGCATAACAGGAAACTCAGGATATTGCAACCAGGTGCAAAATGATAGCTACAAAGGATCAGGGGAAAACAGATTGGGCTATAAAACAATTACTCCTACCAAGATCCCAGGAAGAGATCCCAATCTTACAGAGACAGGAATTCAACACACACAAATCAAAGACTTCACTTACAAATCAAAGAACCTGAAGTGTATAAGAGAGAGGTTTTTCTACTCACATATTAGATTAATCCTAGGAACGCTGTGAAATTTCTTCTTATCTGCCTTCCTATTAATAAACTGATTCAATGCAGCTGATTTCAATGCAGCTGGCCAAATCATTTTGCATTAAAACCTCCCAGCCGGGAAATTTGAATCCACAAAAGGAAAAAAAATGGCCTTTTTCCTTAAAGGGCAAGGCTTCTTTTTCCCTTTCCTTCCCGCCTTTGCACTCTGATCAGTCTCCAGGTTGATTTTCAAACGTGGACCTAGTGCTCCTTCAGATGAGCATTAAGCCTGAGTTAGGGATTGCCCGATTGCGAGGAAGCAAGCAAAGGCTGCCAATGAGCCTCTCCAATCCCCAGCCATACTTCCTCCCACAAACCCCCTCAATGCCCGTCACCTATAAGGTGGGCAACTTGCCAGGGGCTAAATCTGCCATTCTAAGCAGTCTTCAAGCTTGGGGTCTCCAACCTTGGCCACTTTAAGACGTGTGGAAGTTGAAGTCCACAAGTCTTAAAAGTGGCCAGGGTTGGAGACCCCTGTATAATTTAGTTTAACCTTGACTGGCTCCGCCTCGGGGAGATGGATTTGTGGTTGTTTTTCTGTCAGTGGGTGGGAGAGGAAAAAAAGACAGGGTTTTCCCATCAACCTTTTCTGTAATTTGGCCTGCGATAACTATAATTAAGGAAAGGCAGCATCCTTCAGCGGCTTCACAACTGCGGCAGAAGCCTACGAGGGGCAGAATGCTTTTATGCTGACATACTTTTCCTCTATTCAAGGGCTGCTGGACAGTAATTCAGCCGGCCCTATGGAAGAGGCCTCCCTGGGTAACCAGAGAAATAATTCAACATCTGCCAGATAAATGGAGACAGAAGACGGGCATCCCGGCCTGATCAGCTCTCTCCAGTATGGCTGCTTTAGCTGCTCTGTACCGAGGGACTCTTATTAGCAGAGGAAATTAAATTAAAGCTCTTGGCTAGCAAATTATCTCGGAGAAACATAACGTTAGCTGCCAGAATCTTGTTGTGTCAATTTTTCCATTAGTGCTGGAAACTCTGTTATCAACTTTATGCATCAGAAATACAATTTCTCTGCTGCTGGACCAAGATGACCTCTTAGGAATCAATAAATGAGAGTGGCAAGAAGCACCTTTTCTGGGCCATTTTTAAAATGAAAACTCCTCAAAGCTGCTTTACAGAATTAATCGGGAAGGAAAAGTTCCTGGAACGGGACCTCAGACGCACCTTCTCCCAGGCCCTTTGTTCCTGTTCGCTCCTGGTTTCCTGTCCCACCTTCTCTCACTTAGAAATAGAAAAAGAATCGTTTATTGGCCAAGTGTGGTTGGACACACAAGGAATTTGTCTTGGTGCAAATGCTCTCAGTGTACATAAAAGAAAAGATACATTCATCAAGAGTCAAGAATCATCAGGTACAACACTTAATGACAGTCATAGGGTACAATAAGCAATATAATAAGCTTAAGTCCTCTTGAGAAAAGCCCTGCGGGTAGAAGCTCTCAGCTAACCCAAGATCTCTCCCAAGGAGACGCCCACAGAAGAACCCCTCTCATTTTGGGGTACAGGACTGCAAATTCTCATTCTGTTCTGAACCTCATTGGCCTTGGAAGCAGCAGATGGAGGTCAAGTTATCTCCTTGAGTCGGCAGCTCAATTTCGTTCTGGCAAAGCAAAAAAGTTGTTTTGGAACTTTGCACATCAAAAATGACCCTAGGTTTGCTAACTATTCATCGTGTAATGTTCAGAGGTACAATAGGTGGACGCAGTTGGCTGCAGAAGCCCCGCTGTATCTCCATTGTCCTGCATCAAGGAAAACCAAAGGAAGCACGGTGCATTCCTGGGGTAAGCAAAGCAAAATTGGAGGAAACTAACAGAATAATAGAATAACAGAGTTGGAAGGGGTCTTGGAGGCCTTCTGTTCCAACCGCCATGCTCAGGCAGGAGACCCTAAACAATTTCAGATAAGTGGCTGTCCAGTCTCTTCTTAAAAGCCTCCAGTGTTGGAGCATCCACAAGATCTGGAGGCAAGTCGTTTCACTGGTTAATTGTTCCCACTGTTCGGAAGTTTCTCCTCAGTTCTAGGTTGGATCTCTCCTTGACGATCTTCCATCTGTTACTTCTTGTCCTGCCTTCAGGTGCTTTGGAGTGTTGGAAGAAACATCCTTCTGGGTTCAGTTCCAAATGGGGGAAAAAGACACTGGAAACACGGAGATTGTTTGGAAAGATGGTTTAGAGGTGGACAGGACCACGTGGCTCGGAGCTCCAAAGGGAAAAGGACGCTCACATGCTTCAAGATGTTGGGTGAAGGAAAAGAAGGGCCAAAATACTGAGAGACCCTTGGTTTGATGCCCTCTGTTGGGATTTGAATTTGAGCTTTGTGTTCTGATTGGTTGTCAGACTCCCATGGGGCCATGCAGGGGCAACTCTGTAGGCTGTCCTGAGTCCCAGGCTTGGTTGATCATTTCTGGGTGGTGATGTTATGAAAGCGCTTTGGGTAATTCCTTTTATAGCTTTACCTGGAGTAGATCTTTGTTATGTAAAATAGACTGGCCTAGGACAGAGTAATGGTCCATTAGCAAAGGTGGGGGGTGGGTGGGCTGAGTTTCTGCCTCTGAGTTTCTACTTCTCTTTTTAGGGGAAATATTCTGCCTTTTTAGTATATCCCAAAATATTTCATTTTCCTAGGAGAAGGGGTGGGTTTTAACTTCCAACAGGAGAATAGGTCGACCCTCTCCCTCTTTGTGGCAGCTCCTCAAATATTGGAAGACTGTTATCATGTCACCCCTATTCCTTCTTTTCATTAATAGCAATACCAGTGGTACTTAGACTTACAATATAGACCGCTTCACAGTGTTTTACAGACCTCTCTAAGCGGTACACAGAGTCAGCCTCTTGCCCCCAACAATCTGAGTCCTCATTTTACCCACCTCGGAAGGAGGGAAGGCTGAGTCAACCTTGAGCGTGGTGAGAATTGAACTGCCAAACTTCTGGGAGCCGGCAATCAGCAGAAGTAGCCTGCAGTACTGCATTCTAACCACTTAAACTAGTCATATGCAATTCCTGCGATCGTACTTCATATCTTTTAGGCTCCGGTCCCCTAATCATCTTGGTTGCTCTTCTCTGCACTCTTTCCAGAGTCTCCACATCTTTTTTTGTATTGTGGTGACCAAAACTGGATGCACTATTTCAGGTGTGGTGTTACTAAGGCTTCATAAAGGGATACTAATAGTTCTTGTGATCTTGTTTCTATCCCTCTGTTAAACCTAGGATTGCATTGGCTTTTTTGGCTGCTGCTTCACACTGTTGGCTCATATTTAAAATCGTTGTCCTCTAGGATTCCAAGATCCCTCTCACAGTTGCTACTGTTGAGCCAAGTGCCACCTGTTCTATTTATCACACCATATGAGTACCTGCTCAAGGGCCCCAAGAGTTTTCAGGAGAACCAACTCGCGTCTGGCAAGGGCACAGGGACTCCACGGTCCCACAGGATTTGCTGATAGGATCAAACACCCAGTGGTGTTAATTGCAGGACAATCTCTTGGTCCTCTCCAGATGTGTAGATTCAACACCCAGACACCACATTGTCTTTCTTGAGTGGGGAATCTGAGGAGAAATCCATACGTAAATGAAGATCAGAGACCAGGGAAGGTTACAGAAAGGATGGCCTCCCAAAAAGATGGAGCCCAGAAGTCCCCTTAGGGCTTTTCCGGTAACAGTTGGAAGAAGGGTGATGGGCTTGCATGCACCCAAGAAGGCTCTGATAAGGAAACAGCATCAGAGAGAGAGGCAGAGCTGGAGCCTTCCGTCCTCCCCCAGGTGGAGGGGCAGCAGCTATCTTCAGGAACTAAGCTGAGTGAGGGGGAGGAACAGATGGGCCCCGTCCCAGATGCACTTATGCGTAGAGAGGAGAGGAGAGCAAAAGAAAGCTATAAGTCGGCTCTCGGGGAGAGGCAGACACAAACGATAGCCAGTCCCTCCCTGGCTGGGAAATAAATAGGAGGGGTTTGGGAGTTGCCAGTTGTCGCAGACAACCGTTCATTTTCATACAGCAAGCAGTTCTGATTCCTTGGCCAGAACCAGGTTTGTTGGGACTAAATTACATTTGGTTTTTGTTTATCTACATGAATAAATAAAAGACTCTTACTGCCCTGTTTTGAAAAGGGGGTTGTTTTGACTTACGAGTAAGAGGCTTATCATTGCTTGCTAAGGCTGGATAAGAACAGGAAGGTAGCAGAGAGGAATATAGGAAAAGAAAACGGCCATCTGTCCGGCCAAAGGGACAAGGGGATCCTAGCTCTGATTGAAACCCCTTCCTGGGGTGGAATGTTTACCTATACTTGGCTAGATGTGGGGATCTCGGGAATAGAGGCACTTGCTGAATTTAGTTGGCGCTAATGGGTGTGAGAGGGAACCACCAGAAGGATCCAAAAATCAAGGTGGCAGTTGCACCCTGTGATCGAGGCCCCACAACGTTGAAGAATCTTGACTTTTTGGACCCTCCCTGTGGTTGCCTTTATTCTGTTATATATCTATATATATAAGTGAAATACCATCATCACAAAATCTCCAGACCGTAAAGCCTATAAACTTGACTTTTGGCACGTAGGTTCCTCTTGGCTTCTAGGTGCTCACTAAGAAAGGATTTTTTGAAATGACCATCAGAGCATTAGAATTTCCTATATTATTATTATTAACACGCTCTGATGCTAAGGAGTTCTATTCTCCCTCCCCACCTGAAAAGAAATATCTTCCAAATGCAAAACACAAGCAGAGGAGAGGAGTTTTGGTTTCAGTTTTATTTTCACAGCAGCAACCAATTTTAGTTCTGAACAGTTGAGCTAAGCTATGCCAAGGCTCCTTGCTGTCTCCTACTTGCTCACAGCAAATACTGTTTCAGTTTCCAAACAGCCCTCAACTCTCTTACACACTAACAGAATGCCTGATGATGCTGGTAGGAAGAGGCAGAATTTTCTCCCCTTATTTTCCTCCCCAAAGTATATATGTATGTATGTGTGTGTGTGTATGTGTGTGTGCATATATACATATACATATACACATACACATACACATACGTACATACATATATATGTACTGCCCACATTTGCTTGTTAACAGGACATAAAGAATAGGGTACAATATGTGTGGTACCTTGCTTAATAGTAGTAACTGTGAGAGGGATTTTGGAGTTGTAGTGGACAGTCATTTAAATATGAGTCAGCCGTGTGCAGCCGCCGCCAAAAAAGCCACCACAGTTCTAGGCTGCATTAACAGAGGGATAGAATAAAGATCACGTGAAGTGTTAATAACACTTTATAATGCCTTGGTAAGGCCACACTTGGAATACTGCATCCAGTTTTGGTCACCACGATGTAGAAAACATGTTGATACTCTAGAACAGGCATTCCGGCCCGTTTTCAAATTTTGAGCGGCCCACAGCCTCTTCTCCCTGCCAGCTCAGCCTGTCACTAATCCCCGCCGGCCAGCATTTTCCCCTTCACCGCACAGCAGTTCCCATGAATGGCAGGCTGAATGGTCGGCACCCGAACATTTTCACCTCACCAAATTTAGCCCTCCTTGCAAAAAGATTGGGCACCCCTGCTCTGGAAAGAGTGCAGAGAAGAGCAACGAAGATGATTAGGGGACTGGAGGCGAAAACATATAAAGAACGGTGGCTGGAACTGAGTTTGTCTAGTCTGAGGAAAAGAGGAACTAGGGGAGACATGATAGCAGTCTTCTAATATCTCAGGGGCTGCCCCAAAGAAGAGGGAGTCAAGCTATTCTCCAAAGCACCAGAGGGCAGGACAAGAAACAACGGGTGGAAACTAATCAAGGAGAACTAAGAATAAATTTCCTGACAGTTAGAACAATCAACCAATGGATCAGCTTGCCTCCAAAAGATGTGAATATTCCAACCCTGGAAATTTTAAAGAAGAGATTGTCTGAAATGGTATAGGGTTTCCTGCCTAAGCAGGGGGTTGGACTAGAAGATCTCCAAGGTCCCTTCCAACTCTCTTATTCTGTTCTAAGGATATTTTTTAAGCTGAAAACAGAACAGTTTTGTTCATTCCTCCCCATAGATTATAGTATGAATTTGCAGAGACTGAGAACAAAGATGTTTGCCTGTTTCCGGGGTCTGGAAAGTTGTTAGTTTGTGAAGAGATGCCGCATCGCCATATCTTACAGACTACAGGGTCGGGTTTGTGACTTTGTCCAGTGACATTCTTTTTTGCAGCGTGAGTGTGTACCTATGCCTGTCACGTACGGTCCCTGGGCAAGGTGGATCTTCAGATCCTGTTTGGGCCCTGGAAGTTGTTTCCAGAACTGAATCTAAATGAGTAAAAGCACCATTCATTTGTCAGCAATTTTTAACAGCACACTGGTGACAAGCTCGATACTTTTAACCTGATGCAGATTAGTTTAAAAAAACCGTTTTAAATTGCAGAGCGAGTCATTCTGCAGACAGCGAGAGAGCAAATATTAGGGCTTGGCAGCAAGGCAAACAGGAGAGGGCCAAGGGGCCAGCTCGCCCTTTATGTGCCCTCAGATGAAGTGTGTGGTCTTCTATTATGACTTTACTCCTGCAGATCTTAAAATACAATTCATCGGCCATTGGGGTCAGTCAGGGGTGGGATTAAAAAATCCCAGCAACCGGTTCGCTGCTCAGTTGCTGTATGGGCGTGGCCATGGTGGGCGTGGCCTACTGGTACTTCCGGGAGGGCTGATTTTCATCTTCCCAAGGGTCCGGTGTCAGGATTCCGGCAGTTACTCCAATCAAATCATGAGCCTCGAGACACACTGCCAAAACTAAAAAGGATTTATTAGAAGTTGACATTCCGGCATTAGTCTAGGCGTAGCCAACTCTGTGACACGTAATTCACTGTCACCCTTGATCCTGCTTCCCCCACCCCCCTCTGGGTGTATCATCCAAAGGGACACATCCATAGCAAAGAGGCATCAATCATGCTCTCCAATTAGACTTTTGCGTGGCAGAAGCTTCAGTCATCTAATCAGTCTCTGAAGAAACTATGAATGGAGTGTACTTTCAATTCCACACTGCTACCTGCTCTTTGGAACTCCCCCCCTTCTTTTTGTTGACAACTATAAAACGTGCATGCAAAAGGTTTTATGAGTTGACATCCGGAGGCTTCCCTTGGGCCTCTAGGAGGGCGAAAACAGACTCCCCTGGCCGCTGGAGGCCCACTGGAAGCCGGAAACAGGCCCATTTCTGGACTTCTGGAAGGCCCGTTTTTTCACGCTTTCAGAGCCTCTGTGCAGACCCTGCACTTACCTGCATCTAAAGTGGGCCATATGGAGACTCCAGGGAAGGGAGGGGTGGGGTAGGCAGGGCCAGCCGGTCCGTTGAAAATCCGGTTCGGCGAACCAGATGCAAATTTAACATCCAGTTCACCCGAACCGGTAGTCAGCTCCTGTACACAAATGAGGAAGCTGTGGGCTTATCTTTTCCTTAGCTCTAAATAGTGAAGAATTGCCGTCTGCTTATACTCCAGAAAAGCTGGTGACAGGGAGAACTGAAAGTCACTTTGAGGGATGCAGTAATTAATGATGGTTGTGCTAGAATATAATTGCCACCGTGTCTCCTGCTCTGCGTTGACTCTGCTTAAGACTCCTCTCACCCCACCGGAAGCGTTGACGTTTATGGGACTGGTGGGTGGTCTCACTTCGCCCCACACAGCTTCGATTCAGTCGGGGAACAGGGTCTCATCCTGAAGGGCTGCAGAATGTTTCCCAGGCTTTGTTCTAAGTGTTCCCAGGGGTGTTGATCTCAGAATAATGCGCTACTAATTGCTCTCAGCTCCCCCCACCCCCCACAGTAGGTGCTGGGCTGAAATTATCCGCTGAATCTGAACGTATTTAGAGATGCAGTTCACCTCAATCAACAACAAAGGTCCTGGAATGATTAATTTCCAGAGACATTACAAAAATAGATCTTTAAAAAGGGCTACCTCAGCTTTCTCTAATATAGCTGGATATTAGAGAGATTAGAGGTGGATCAGTCTGACTCCATTCGCCTTAACCGGCCTGGCCAAGGATGACGAGAGTTGCAGTCCAGTACATCTGGAGGGGCTGGATTGAGAGTCTGTCCTTTGTAAGATGCCCTGGAGACCGGTGGGCATTGCCTGCCTTCCTCAGTTGACCTTTCAGGTCTTCTGCCTGGACCTCCATCCTGCCGAGGTCCCCAGTCTGTTTGGTGTTGGGGCGAGAGGGGAGGCCTCCTGAGCTCTGACTTTTTTCTACAAAATCGTTTTTTTTCCTCCTTCTACCAGTGTTGGGATTCAATTTTTTTTTTTAACTACTGGTACTGTGGGCGTGGCTTGGTGGGCGTGGCCAGGGAGGGATACTGCAAAATCCCCGTTCCCTCCCCACCCCACTAACCTGTTCCTCTTGTTCTTCCCCTTTCGTTCCTCTCTTCCTTCTCCTTTCGTTGCTGTCTTCCTTCCAATGGTGGGATTCCAATTTCTTTACTACTGGTTCTGTGGGCGTGGCTCGGTGGGCGTGGTTCGGTGGGCGTGGCAGGGGAAGGATATACTGTAAATTCCCCCTTCCCTCCCCACCCCACCAACCTGCTTTCCAGCTCCGTTCTCCTCTGCAGGGCAACCAAAGGAGACCCAGCCGATCATCTGGGACTCAATGGGAGGCAGAGAAGAGATGGGGTTGGCGGGGCCAGTCAGAGGTGGGATTGGCCGGTTCTCCGAACTACTCAAAATTTTTGCTACCGGTTCTCCAGAACTGGCCAGAACTGGCTGAATTCCACCTCTGCCCTCCACCAAGCTTTGCCATCTTGCCCCCACCTCCTACCCCTCCTACCCCTGCCAATGGTGCACACTGGGCAACCTGAATCCTGCCACTCCTGACCGAACATCGGAGTGGAACAAATGAGGATAACCGGGTGACAACAGTGACAGTTTTATTTCAGTCCCTTGATCTAAGATCTCCTCTCTTGGTGAGATCACACTTCAGGCCTTTGGAAGCCTACACGAAGACACCCCCTCCTCCCCCCCTCCGCTCCTCGTTAGATTAAACGAACCTCATTTGCAACTTGTTCTTGTTTCTCTGTTTCTCTAGTTGATGCAATTTTTTTGGCGTGCTTCATAACTTCCTTGGGATTTTAGCTTCCTAGCCCATGTCACCTTCTGCGGCCTTGGCTACTGAGGGCCCCCCTTTTAACAGCAGTAGATCTGCTAGTACAGGGGTGTCCAACTGGATTTCATTAAGGGCTGCAACAGGGTTGTGTTCGACCTCTGAGGGCCAGGGGGTGGGCGTGGCCATGGTGGCCATGATACGGGATTTGTGTCAGGGGCACCTGTGGTGGCCAAGTGGTAAGGCAGGACTTCCCTGAGACCCTCCCTCCCTCTCATTATACTCTCCTCCCTTCCTTCCCTTTTTCCTTTCTTCTTCATTCTCCTTTCTTCTTCCTTCCCCTCTTCCCTTCTTTTTCCTTCCTTTTTCTCTTCTCATCTTCCCTTCTTTTTCTTTCTCTTCCCCTTTCTCCTTTCCTGTCCCTTCTTGCATGCTCCAATGCAGAAGGGGGAACATTTCTCCGTTTGTTTTGTCTTTCGCTCTGTTTTCACTGGCAGAGGCACTCCAGACTGGTCCTTAGCTGTTTCCAGGCCAGCCCTGAGGACCAGATCTAATCACCCCATGGACTGGATTCTTCCTCTGGGCCTTGAGTTTGACACCCCTGTGCTAATACAATCCTTACTATCCTTCCCCGAGTTGCAAAAACTGTTTACTCATAAACTTGATTTATGTTTTTGGTAATTAGTTATTAATTCATCTTGCAAATGATATTTACTCAACAAGCCTTATTGGAATCTGTTTTTAGCCAGGGAGGAAGCATCTATGCATGAAGATGTGCTTGTTTGCAGAACCGAGGCTGATTTATCCCGAACTGGGCTTGTCCTTCTCTGCCTAATTTGTCTGCATCGTCTTCTGTTACTTGCCCATTATTAATTTCCTCAAATCTGCTTTAAAGAAGTAGAGGCTGAACTGGCTGCTGTCAGAAACACCGTTAATTGCTTAAAAATAAGTTAGAACTTTTTAAAAGATGTCCACGATGATTGCCAACTGGTCCGAGAAGTGGCTTTCTTTTCCGATTGGCTTTATAATCTTATTATGGTTGCTTGTACAATCAGCCAGATGTTTAGATTGGGCTTGATATATTTATCCACCTATCAAGTTCTTTCTAAGCAGCTGGGATAGGCAAATGTGGTTAACACTTTGACGGTGTTAAAGGGATTGTTGCATGATGGAAGCTGTTCCAAGTAAGAGCTGCCTTTTGCAATTGACTGATGGTGAATTTGTCAATGCTGATAGTATTCAAGTGGTGCTCCAGTTATTCTGGGTTTGCACCCAAGGCACCTATTACAATTGGTACTATTACTACTACCCTTGCATATTTTTGCCACAGTCAGTCTAAGTCTTCATATTTCTTATCTTCTCCAGTTCTTACTTTTCTATTCTGCTCT
The DNA here is from genome assembly GCF_900518735.1 of Pseudonaja textilis. Next base: position 2,311,533 of record NW_020769332.1, on the reverse strand, counting down.
CTCCAGGAACTGCCACGTCCACTATCTAGGTTTATTTTTTTTTTGTCTTTTTTACAGACAATTGTTAAGTCTGGGGTGTTGTATGGCAGGTATCTGTTTGAATTCTAAAGTCCCAGAGCAATTTAGCTTCTTCATTTTTATGACTTTGTCTATTTTATGATCCCACTAGTTCTTGCTTACAGGCAAAGGGTATTTCTTACAAATATTCCAATGCAACATTGCTGCTTATTAATATTATTATTATATACACAACAAGACAAAATCACAGGGGATGTTGGCCTTGATACGCATCAAGTTCTTCCCAATAATGTAGAATGTTATAGTGTATCAGCGTAATATATGTGTGGATTCAAGCAGTGTGGCCTTTTCTAATTGACAGATGGAAATTTCGTCAATGAGCAGATTTTCTAAGTATCAGGCAAGATTTTTTGGTATGGCACCTTGTTGATAACCACTGAGACAACCACAGATTTATCCTATAATCTTTCAACTTCAATTTTCCGATCTTGCTACTTTGTGGTTTTCTCCAATTCTGTTGGAGAAGAACTATCGCACTTGGCAGGAAGATTTAAGTGAGGGATTAGCTTGGACTTAATATGTAACCTCAAGAAGTCTGACACATACACACATGTGTGCGTGCGCGCGCGCACACACACACACACACACACCTTTGAGCCTGATCAGGTCTCTCCCTGGCAGAAGCTGGCAGACTGGGAAGATTCCTGTATTACAGGCATAGAACAATAAAGTAGCTATTTGAATTCTATATGTATCAATTTGGTTGTTTGGGCCTGATAAATTCTTTATCTTATCTTATTTTTTATTTATTTATTATTTTACTATATTTATTATATCTAAGCTGCCCATCTCACTCATCTGCTATAACCACATCAATTATCCACATTTTCTTATTTTCAGTCACAGTTAAATTTGGTATGTTATGTGCCACAACTTTATTGGTTAAAATTTGGAAATCCCACAATATCTTAACCTTTTTCGTTTTTGACTACTTTTTCAACTCTGTGTTTCCACTAATTATTCATTATTGGCACATGATAATTTTTACAGATGTTCCAATGAATCATTTTGGTCACTGTGTTTTGTTGTTGTTTATTGTCATTTTGTGTGATTTTTTTGCACAGACTGAGTGTATGAGTTGCTGTTTCTTCTACACAATCTGCACTTTGAATCATTTGATGATTTTTTTTTCATTTCTGGTCCTGCGAGTCGCCCAATCGGCTTTTGTGCCGAAGGTGGGACTAGAACTCACCATCTCCTGGTTTTTAACCTGGTGCCTTTACCACTAGAACCAAAGTGAGCAATATCTGTGGAGGGTTCCTCACTCGAGAACTGTGGACTTTAGGGAAACACGGGGATGTGAAGAGGTGAACTTTGTGGAAACGCATTTGGCACACATGTCGTTACAGAGGAAAGCAAAAAGGAGAGAACCAACACCCAAGTGTGACACCCTCTAACACAGAAGCGTGCGACTTCTCTGTTGGAAAATGTTTTGAGTTTTTTTTCAAAGATGAAATGATTTTAAAATATATTAAATAAAAACAATCAATAGTAAATATCAGGATGTCATGACATCCAGAAGTCTTGGGTGAGGCCAGCAAAAGGCTTCAAAACTTATTTATATTTCACAATTTTTAGTGCAACAAAAGGGGGACAGTGTTAAATGTGAGAGTAATGTTACTGGCATTTAATTTAAGTAAGTTGTACAGATAATTAAATCAATTTCCCCTTTGTCCTGATCCAGGCAAATATTCTTTCACACGATGGTCCCTGGGGGCATCGTTTGAACTACTTTTACCTGGGAAAAACTTGCACTCCTCCCACCCAGATATGAGACTTTCCCAGACAGAAGTCAAATCAAGCTCATTTCTTTTCTCATTTTCTGTTATTTACATGCCACCCATTCCTAATGTTTTTCTTCAAGGAAAGCAAAATGGATGCCGTTGCTCCATCTTGTTGAGTGACCAAGCTCCAAAAAACATCATGGGAGTGAAACCACCTGGGATGCTTCCTTTCCACCCAAGAAAAAGCTGCAGAGAACAGAACATTTAAGTTTTTTTCAGAATCTCCAAAGATTCTGGTGGCCTCTCTCATGAACCGCTGAACAAGCAGGGATGATTGCCTTCCTTTTCTTCCACATGATGGCAGAATACACAAGAAAACGGTTCCTACCACAGACTTTTGCAAGAATGTGTACATCAGGCTTTTTCCTGTAGGATTTGACCAAGATCTGTGTGCCCTCCGACCTTTTTAACTTTCCAGGCAGGGAGTGTGCCCATTTCTGCCCTGGTGCAAAGAATGCTCCCCCAGGAAGAAATAAAAAAGCAACAGCTCCCACCCCACTTATTCTAGTCTAGCAGGTCATTCCTGAAGCCTGGAAGAATTGCCATGGCAGGCAATGCTTGTATCTTAAACGGCTGAAAGGCAGCAATGACACAGAATCACAGAATTGGAAGGGACCTTGGACATCTTCTAGTCCAACCTGCTGCTCAAGCAGGAGGCCCTAGTTCCGTGATGGCACGCAGGTGGCACCACGCAGAGCCATTTGTGTTGGCATGCGAGCTGCAGGCAAACTTACCTCACTAGGCATGCCCATGCCTCACAGCTGATTTTCAGCCGGTTTGAGGCCTTTTTTGGCTTCCCAAAGGCTTGAGGAAGGCTTCTGCAGGCTTTGCAGGCCAAAAACTAGCCCTGTTTTGTCACTTCCTGTTTTTCCGAAAATACTGGAAGTGACAAAACGGGGCTAGTTTTTGGCCTACAAAGCTTGCAGAAGCCTGCAGAAGCTTTCCTCAAGCCTTTGGGAGGCTGAAAAAGGCCTCAAACCAGCCGAAAATCAGCTGTGAGGTGCAGTGCAGGTAAGGGGGTGGCGGGGGTGGGTATTACACGCACATGTGTAGGAGGCGTGGGGGGCGCGCATTGCCTTCTGGGTTCTGGCAAGCGAGTGCAAGCGTGTAAGCGCGCACACAATTTTTGGCACAGGAGCCAAAAAAGGTTAACCCCCAGTGCCCTAGTTGGTTGTTCTCACTGTCAGGAAGTTGTTCCTTAGTTCTGGGTTGCTTCTCTCCTTGATTAGTTTCCATCCATTATTTCTTGTCTGACCTTCAGGTGCTTTGGAAAATAGGGTGACCCCCTGCTCTCTGCGGCAGCCCCTCAAATATTGGAACACTGCTATTGTGCCATCCCTCCAAATTCCAGATCCACTCAGAAATCCAAAATGCATTGGCAGATTTCCCACCACCACCTCAGGGTTTCAGGAAAGCACATTAACATCACCATAAAGAGGAGTCTCTAGATTTAAATAATCAAATTAAAGAATTAATCCACTAATTAGGGCCACTTGACAAGGAGGAAAACTGCTTTAGACTTCCTAGTGAATGGTTAAAAGTGCAAGAAAGACTTGAATGCTTTCCTACATAAATTTCAGCAAAGTATCACACAAATGAAGAAGCATTCTGTCTCAGTGGAAGCAGCATGTTAATTAAATTAGTTTAATTTAATTTAAGTATAGTGGATATAAATACTCTTCACGGATTCCATCATTTTTTTACTTTCTGTTAATCAGTAGCATTTACCTGCATTTTTGAGGAGGGAAACTCAGCTCTGGAGAATCAGGAAATTCATGTCCAGAAATTCACCTATTATTCAATAAACGTTCCCAAGTTTGATGTGTTTATAGGTCTTGCAATGGATTGTCTCATGGTGGCTTATTCAGTTTTTAGTTTTATTCCTGAATGATGCATCACAACCAAATTGTGAGAAATCTTCATATAGACACAATGCATTTCATACAACATGTTTTTAAAGTATTTCCTATTTTCGGGGTGGAGGGGCGGAAGAGGGAATATAATTGCTACAGAAGTGACCTACATATATTTAATAAGAAAGCTGTCAAAGCAGAATGTTCTGGATATTTAGATAAGAGAAGGGTGATCAATTCATGATGAATGTGCCTAAAGAGAAACATGATCCATGGTTTCATGCCACTGGGGCAATATTGTGCTTCAAAGGGAATAATCTATTTTCCTTCCAAAGCAACTAGAATTAAAGCTTTCTTGAATTACAGACCAAAATTATGTATAAATATGTAGCTATCTGGGAACCTAACTTTTATTATTAATAAATAAATCCTGTGAAATAGCAGTAGACTCTCTTTGACCTGAAGTTAATTTAGCTTGTTAGTATCATCAGAAAAATCATAACTCATTCTGTTTTGGATTGCTTTTTCCTAGGAAGATTTGAAATTAGTTTCTGTATAAAGTGGGCCAGCCTTAGCTATTAACCTCACTACAGTACAGAATTATAGCATACAGAGATACTCCTTGATTTATAACCAAAGTTGGAATCAGAATTTCCATTTCCAAGCAAGGTGATTGTTAAGTGACTCATATCTGATTTTATGACCATTTTATAGCTATGGCTGCTAGATGAATCACTACAATTGTTAAGTGAATCATGCAATCACTAAGTGAACCTGGCTTCCCTCATTTGGCTTTGTCAGAACCTGGCTGGGAACATCATGCATGGTGATCACATGACCCCAGGATGCTGCAATTGTCATAAATACAGCCAAGTGCCCACATGGGGGAGGGGGCGGGGAAGTACGGTAATGGGCATAAGTGTAAGGACTAATCATAAGCCACTTTTGTCAGTGTTGCAATTTCAAATGATTGCTAAAAATGATTGATTGTAGTATTCCTTTTAATTTTGTTTAACCTTCTTTAAATTAAATTTTGTTTTTATTTTTTACAAAATTTGCACATCTCTTATTTGCATTGTTAACAGTATTGTGTCATCAATGATACATATCTTTACATTTATTCTTATTTCTGTGTTCTACCCATTTATACCATCTATCCCAAACCGCATAATATTCTGATTTGTCCTTGCCTTTTAATTACGCTGTAAATTTATCCATCTCAGCACAGTATTGTTTGTATCAACTTCTCTTTGGATGGTATCTTGTGCAAAAACTATCCTCACTGCTGTTATTATGTGTAATATGATGTATTAGATTTGTTTGCTAAATTTCTTTTTAATTATTCCCAATAAGAATATTTCAAGTTTAAATTCTATTTGGTGTTTTGTAATCGGACTGTACGTCAAAGACTACCGGTATTCCTTTTAATTTTGTTTAATCTTCTTTAAATTAGTTATTAACTGTCCATTGGCATCCTTTAGCATATCAAGTTGAGATGGAAACGTCCTTCCATGTTTCCTTTTAAGATCTAATGGAAGACTTGTCTTTCAACATCTGCTTTCATCTTTGATGTCTTTATGGAATTCGTGTACCTGTTTCTTAAATTCCTCGTAATCCCTGAAATTATTTCTTTGGTTCCTTCTTGAGATCCTTGTCATCCTTGTTTGCAGTTTCTCTTCTTGACAAATTTCCCTCCTGTGTTTTGACATCTGGTTTGCTTTCTTCTGTTTTTTTGGTCTTTGTCAGTCCCTTTTTGCGTTCAACTTTCACTTCTTTGATGCATTACATAATTCCTATGGCTTCCCATCTATGAAATTCAGAGTTTTAAAGTAATTCCTGATGTTCTCCTTGGAAACGTTGGGTCCATGCTCAAGATGATATTGTGAAGCTGGTTGGCTTTTTCTGCTTTAGTTTGACATGAGTAGCACGTGATCTGTTCTGCAATCAACCCCTAGCCATCTGTTTGGTGTTATAATTGTTCCATCTCCTTCTACCAATAATATATTCAGTTTATTTTCTGGGTATTCCAGCTAATGATGTCCACACATGTAGGTGTCATTTTGATTGTTGGAAGATTTTGTTAGCAATCCAAGAAATCATTGGATTGGCAGAAACTCATAAATTTTTCTCCTGCTTCATTTTTGTTTCCATAATTGATCTGATTATGTTTTTGTCCTTAATGTTTCCAATTTGGCACCCCAGTCTCAAACTACAATCTTACTTACACGTTCTTTCAATTTCAGACTAAACACGAACATAAAATTCCTCCTCTTCTGCATCAGCTGTTGGAGCATAAACATAAATCATACAAAAGGAACACACATCCAGGGGAGGATGGTGGATTGAAATCTGCGCTGCATGAAGCAAAGCTATGTTTATGGTTATAAGGACAGGGAGTCAATGAGCAGAACGGCTACTCCAACCCTCTCTGGATAAAGAGTAGATGCGAGATTGCCCAACCTGTGCTCCGTATGATTGCTTCTCACAAAAGGCCTGCAAGGCAGCAGCCTCAAAGAGGATGGGAGAATCAGGAGGATTCTGGGGGAATTCACCATACTTGTTCCAGAGTCTTTCCAAGAAGACAAAAGTTTGCACTTCTTTTGCTAACCACTTTTGGAAAGTGCAGATAAACTGCTTTAAAGAAGTTAGACACTTACAAATGAGGTGGAACAGTGAGTGAGTGCCTTCAATCCTTAACACAGGGAGTCCTCGACTATCACAATTGAGCCCAAAATTTCTGTTGCTAAGCAAGATATTCATTAAGTGAGTTTTGCCTCATTTTATGACCTTTTGTTAAGTGAATCATCGCAGTTGTTAAGTTGGTCACATTGTTTAACTGAATCTGGTCTACCCAGAAAACTTGGCTTGTCAGAAAATCACAAAAGGTGATCACATGACCCCAGGACACTGCAATCGCCATAAATGTGAATCAGTTGCCAACTGTCTAAATTTTGATCATGTGATCATGGGGATGCTACGACGGTCGTAAGTGTGAAAAATGGTCATAATCTCACTTTTTTCAGTGAAGTTGTAACTTTGAGCAGCCATTAAATGGGTCAAGGACTACCTGTATAAAAATGAAATGTATCTTTAGAACTTTTAAGAATTTAAAATAAACATAGAAAAAAAAGCAAGTCAAAATTTTGGCTTTAGAAAGTTTTAGATGAGTTAAAGACTCAGAAAACACTGGAACACTGGACTTCGAACATGATAATTTTGAAATTAATTGTAAAGAATAAATAATTTTTTGTAGGAAATAAAAGCTATTTTTAATATTGGAGACATAACAAAATAAGCAAATTATAATGGCATTCAGAAACATTTCTGAGGGGCTGCATTGGGACTCTGAATCAATAATGTTGTGTCTTCTTGGGAACAGTCTGTTCCTAGATGTTACAGGAAAAAATATGCAATAAAGGATATCCAAAAACAACATGATTTTGCCATTAGATATAAAGAAAAACTGGATGTGGTCTTTTTCAGAATTTTTTTTAAAAATAAATAAAAATAAAAATTACACTCTCAGATACCATTTGGAATATTTTCCTTTTGCTGGACTTAGAAAAAAGGTTGTTTAAAGTTTTGAAGAAATTTGAAACAAGGACCAACAATCATCGAATGGAGGAGAGATAGCAAGATAGTTTTGTGTGAAAGGAAGGAACACAAAGTCAGTTTGTTTGACCAGGATTAGAAAGGAACTTGTTGCTATTTTGGAGAGCTCTGTTTTGTGTAGCTCTTTTTAGATTTGCTGACTGCAAAAATATTATGTATTGGATTTTCTTACAGTTAACACAGTGTTTAGACTTCCCCGCTTATATAGTTACTTTATGTATCGTAATCTGACAGCATGTAAATTAACTTTGTAGCTAACTGTATTTTTACTTACAATAATTTATTTATTTAATTTAAAATATTTATATAGCCATGCATATTCAGCAACTCTGGGCTGCTCACAACCATAAAACAATCATAAAACATTAAAAATAGTAAAACAATTAAAAGAAAACCTTCTTGGGATGCCCATAGGAGGTTCAGCTACCCTTCTTCCATACCGTCTATCTGTACAAACCCAGTATCTCAGTAAAAACCCCATCTGGATGACCTTCTGAAAGGGGGGAGGGCTGTCAAATCACAGGTGGGAGGGTGTTCCACAAATAGGAGCAGCCACGGAAAAACACAAATCTGAGATCTCACTAGCTGACAAGGTTTTAGGGAAGGGGCCTGGGGTGTGCCCACTGTGTCTGTGACATGTTAAGGTAGAGGCAAACCTGCAAATAACCGTACAGATTAACAGAGTTGGAAGGGACCTTGTAGGTCATCTAGTCAAACCCACCACCCAAGCAGGAGAACCTACACCGTTTCTGACAGGTGGCAGCCCAGTCTCTTCTTGAAAGCTTCCAGGGATGACGCTACCACAACTTCCGAGGGCAACTTCTGTTCCATGGGTTGATTGTTCTCACTAGCAGAAAATTTCTCCGTATTTCCAGGTTGAATCTCTCCTTCATCAGTTTCCATCCATTATTCCTTGTTTGGCCTTCGGGGGCTTTGGAAAATAGCTTGACCCCCTTCCTCCTCTCTGTGGCAGCCCTTCCAGCCCTTGGAAGACTGCTATCCTGTCTCCCCTGGTCCTTTTCTTCTCATGCCCAGTTCCTGCAACTGTTCGTTGTATGTTTTAGCCTCCAGTGCCCTCATCATCCTGGTTGCTCTTCTCTGCATTCTTTCTAGAGTTTTAACGTCTTTTTTATAGTGTGGTAACCAAAACTGGATGCAGTACTCTAGGTGTGGGGTAGGGCTTTAAAGGTGATAACCTTCACCTTGAATTTCCCCCAGAAGAAACTGGGAGTGGTACACATGCAACATGGGTGAACCTGTGGGCATTGAACACCATGTGCTCCTTGTAACTTCTGAGCAGTCTTCAAGGGTATCCCCATGCAATCCCCGTGCATTGCAATGGGCTCCCTCTTTCGCCGCTTATGTGCCATTAAACTGTAGGCTATAGAGAAAGATTCCTCTGGTGAATTCTCTTCTCTTCTCTTCTCTCCTTTCCCCCCCCACCGCTCAAAATGCTATCTTTGTATTTCTGTAGGTACCTGCATCTATATATGAGTTGGCTTTGCTGTTCCTGTGAAATCTGTGTGTCTCAGGAATAAAGTTATTTGCTTCCCACCTTGGAAAGATCAGTTGTGTGGGACAATCGACAAGACCAAAAGATCTAGAATCAGTCAGGGAGTATCAGTGCCTCCTAATCTTTCTTATTGTCCTCCACTGACAATCTTTCCCAAACCATTCTTGACATGCAATACATATATACATTAAAAAATAAAGAACATATGATGAGCGGTTGCAGGGACTGGGAATCTGCTCTAATGAAGAGAAGGCCTAGAGGGGATGTGACAGCAGTCATCCAGCACTTGAGGGGCTGTCGCAGAGAAGAAGGGTCAACCTACTCTCCAAGGCGCTTGAGAGCAAGAAAGAAAGAATGCATGGAAACTTATCAACTTATCCAACCTAGGAATAAGGAGACATTTCCTGATGGGGAGAACAATTAACCAGTGGAATGAATGGCTGGTCTTCGGAAGTCACTGGAGGCTTTCAAGAAGAGACTGGACGGCCATTTGTCTGAAATAGTATAAGGTCTCCTGACAGGGTGGCTCAGTGGCTCAGACCCTGAGCTTATCGGTCAGAAAGGTCGGCAGTTCGAATCCTTAGCGCCTCATAACAGAGTGAGCTCCCGTTCCTTGTCCCGGCAGCTTCTGCCAACCTAGCAGTTCGAAAGCATGTAAAAAAATGCAAGTAGAAAAAAAGGGGCCCCTTTGGTGGGATGGTAACAGCGTTCCGTGCGCCTTCAGAGTTTAGTCCTGCCGACCACCTGAGCACAGAGACGTCTTCGGTAGCGCTGGCTCTTCTTCGGCGTTGAAACAAGATGAGCGCCGGTCCCCAGAGCCGGAAATGACTGGCATGGATGTGCGAGGGGAACCTCCTGCTTGAGTAGAGGTTGGATTAGAACACAGGTCTCCAACCTTGGCAACTTTAAGCCTGGTGGACTTCAACTCCCAGAATTCCCTAGCCAGCTGACTAGGGAATTCTGGGAGTTGAAGTCCTCCAGGCTAAAAGTTGCCAAGGCTGGAGACCCCTGGATTAAAAGACCCCCAAGCTTCTTTCCTTGCTGGAATATTGTTACTAAAACGGTTAGTATCTGGCTTGGGAAAGGCTTGTAAGTGTATTTCCTGGACTGACAAAGTGAAAGGACATTTTTTAACATTAAACTGAATGGCTTCCATTAAACGGAACCAAACTATTTATTTTCAACTTGGTGTCTATATTTGAAAGCAACTATTCTTTTTTTCTTTCAAAAGCAGCGCTTCTGCCCCTTGGCAAGTTTTTTTTTGGGGGGGGGCATAAAGGTGGGCAGCGGTGCAAGGTGCTGCCCCCCCCCAGTTCCTCCACTTGGGGAAACTTCGGAGTCCCATTTGGGCATAGCCCCCCCCCCCTTTGAAGGAGCGCAAGAAGGGGGTCCGGGAGGCGGCGGGGGTCCTGCAAGAGCCCATTGGCGCCGGACCTTCGGCCAGGGCGGCTCTCGGCCCCGCGGAACCCTCCGTCGGGGCCCAGGGGACGTGGCGGAGGGGCGTCTTGGGCCCCGGGAGGGTTCGGGTCCGGGCTCCCCGGGCGCCCGTGGAGAAGCCGGCCCGGCGGGGACGGGAGCGCAGCGGCCGGGGTGGGGGGGCGTCCCCGCAGGCCGAGGGTCGGCGCTGCCGCCGCTGCCTAGACCGGGCCGGCCGGCCCTCCTTCCTTCCGGCCGGGGCTGGGAAGGCGGCTGGTCGGCGGGGCTGAGGCGGGGCGCGGGCCGGCCGTCCCCTCCGCGAGGGGCCGGGGGAAGGCGGGGGGGCGTGGGCGAGACGGCGGGGCGGGCGCTGCCTTGGAGCCAGCGAGCGAAGGAGCGGAGGGGCGGCCCGGGCGCAGCGGCCATGCCATGCCCGCGCTGAAGCGATGCCTGCCCGGCGCTGCCTCCGGCCGCCGAGAGCGGAGGGCCGCCGGCGCCGCCACAGTCGCGCCTCGCCCGCCGCCGCCGCCGGCGCCGTCTCCTCGGCGGGCCCGGGCTGGCGGCGCTGGTGCCTGCTGTGCTGCCTGCTGGGCGGCGGGCTGGCCGGGGCGAGCGCCACCCCGCGCGGATGCCAGCAGCCCTGCGGGGCCGAGTGCGTCTGCCGCGCCGTGGGCAGCGCCGCCTGCGCCGTCGACTGCGCCGCCCGCGGCTTGGAGCGGCCGCCCGCACCGGCCTGGCCCGCCGGCACCGTCGCGCTGTGAGTACGGCCGGGCGCGGGGCGGTAGGTCGGGGAGGGGGGGGCGCTTGGCCTGGCTTCTGCCTTCGCCGCCTTCGGAACTCTCCGCCACGGGAGCCTCCGGCGGGTGCGAGGTGACACCGCGCCGTCGGCTTCGGGGAAGAGTTAATCGCAGGCCTGGCGCATCGCCGGCTTGCGCGTCAGTGGGGAGCCTCCTCCTCCAGGGGCAGTCTACCTTGCTCGAGCCCGGCTGGGCAGTCGGTGGGCAGGGGACAGCTCCCTGCACGGGTCCCTGCTGGGGGTCTGAAGGGCCTTTGGCCAAGGGGGGGGGGGGGCTGTCCGGTCCTCTTAAAGGTCCCCCGGATTAGGGACCTTCCAGAGTTGAGCCAGGAAGATGCTCCTTGTGGCCCCTCCTGTCGGTGGCCCTTGGAGAGCGGGCCCCTCGCTTGGTGGCTCTGCTCTGGAGGGGTGTTGGGTTTTTTGGCTTTGAATGGTGGTAGAGCCCTCACCCAATGAAGGAGCCTGGATGCTCTGAGGAGGGGAAGCCATTGAGTTTGCCCCTCCAGCCTCCTCAAAGCCCCCAAACCCCCGGGCACCCCCCCCCCCCATCTCTTTCCATGAGTTCATCTTGTCAGGAAGAAGAAGGCAGCCTTGGTTGAACCTGATGCGGCCCCTGAGTTTCCTTCCAGTTGGAGAGTCAGGAGAAAACCTCCCCCTTTGCAAAGGGAGGGCTCCTGTCCTTTCCCCTCCCCCCCGCCCCTTGGGGCTACTCAGCCATAGATTGTGGACCCCAACCTGCTTTGTGGGGGTCAGGAACTGTCAGTCTTTCCTTGGCAAGATGCAGGTGGATAAAAGGCGGGGAAGGGGACGTGTGAGCAGCCCCCCCGGGGCCCCTGGAAAGTGGAAGGGACCCGAGGGGAAAGCTTTGGTTGTGTTGGGTTTCTGGGTTTTTAAAATATTTTATTATTCATCAGGTTGGTGCAGTACAGAGTTTCTTTCGTTCTTTAAGTTCAGCTTTATTTTCAGTTAATTTCAAGATGGCGCATTGCAAGTCTAGTGGTGCCAGGGAGGCTAAAATGGGACCTCTTGCCAGTAACTAAAATATTACATTCTTGTAGTTACAGTACAGGTGGTCCTCAACTTACAACAGTTCACTTAGTGACCATTTAAAGTTACAGTGGCACTGAAAAAAGTGACTGATGACCGTTTTTCACGCTTACTACCGTGATAGTATCCAGATAGTCACGTGATTTTTTAAAAAAATCAGATGTTTAGCAATTGTCTCATATGATGGTTTCCATGTCCCAGGATCATGTGATCACTTTAGGATACCTTCTGATAAGCAAAGTCAACGGGGAAGCCAGATTAACAACCGTGTTACTAATTTAACAATTGTGGTGGTTCACTTAACAACTGTAGCACAAATGATCGTAAAATGGGGCAAAATTCACTTAACAAATGTTTTACTTAGCAGCAAAAGTGTTGGGGTCAATTGTGCTCGTAAGCTGAGCGCTACCTGTAATTATTTCCTGATTGGTTTAGTTTTGTTCCAGCCTCTGGTGTAGGAACGTTTGCGTCATATTATAGGAAGAAGGCAGCCATAGAAGGTTCACACTTAATCAGTTTGTGAGACATTTACAAGGAGGACAGTTCATAAATGAGTTTAAAAGGACCCGAGAAAGGGCTGTGCTGTGCTGCTGTTGACCGCAGGGTTAGACCCGGAGAGGCACTGCAGATGGAAGGTGATGTAATTTTTTTAAAAAAAGAACATTTAAATGGTGTTATTTGAGGAAAACATGGCTGTCATTCTGCAAAAATCTGGGCTATGGAGATGGTTCACGTTTTGCTGCTGGTTGAAATGCTTGTCCAGATTTCTGAAAAAGTGATTTGGCCAAGATTGGCTGTCATTTATTTGCCAGAGGAAAAGCACGTCCCATATTTCTGCACTGAAGTTATATCCTCCTAAAGTTACGTAGGTAGTCATTGACTTACAACAGTTCATTTATTGACCATTCAAAGTTACAGTGGCACTAAAGATCGTTTCACACTTACGACCAGCATCCACTGCAGCATCCCCATGGTCACGTGATCAAAATTCAGATGCTTGGCAACTGGTTCATACTTACGACCGTTGCTGTGTCCCAGGGGGTCATGTGATTGCCTCTTGCACCCTCCTGACAAGCAAAGTCAATGTGGAAGCCAGATTCACTTAACAACTGGGTTACTAATCTAACGCCTGCAGTGATTCACTTAGCAACGGTGGTAAGAAATGCCGTAAAATGGAGCAAAAGTCACTTAACAAATGTTTCACTTAGCAACAGGTACATTGGGCTCAATTGTGTTCGTAACTTGAGGACTACTTGTACTAATCTTTGCTAAAGCAGGAGATCTGGTGAGAATCTGCTAGGTCTGCAGTAGCTTTGCAGTCCTGATGCCCACTGTAGAGGTTGTGCATCAGCTCTTTATATGAAGGTAAAATTGGGCATTGCTGGGAGGTCTATGCTGGGGAAGTTAGGCATGTCTGTTTGAGAAAGAAAGAAAGAAAGAAGAGGAAGGAAGGAAGGAAGGAAGGAGGAAGGAAGGAAGGAAAGGAAGGAAGGAAGGAAGGAAGGAAGGAAGAAAAAAGAAGAAAAAAGAAGAAAAAAGCAGGAAGTAAGTAAGTTAGGCATGTCTGTTTGAGAAAGAAAGAAAAGAAAACGGAAGGAAGGAAAAGAAAGAAAGGAAGGAAGGAAGGAAGGAAGGAAGGAAGGAAGGAAGGAAGGAAGGAAGGAAAGGGATTTGGGTAGTACCCATGAGCCTGTGAGAAGACAAATATGAGATTTTGAAAGGCTTGATTGTTAGGTCTGGAACATACATGCAGTCGTAAACTAGGCCTGGTTGAACATAACAAACACATTATATCATGCTCCTAGCCAGAACTAAATGGAAAGTTCATCGGTACATTCAAAGCTGAATTGAATGTTGTTTTGGCAGCACAAGACGATGTTGTTTTAATCATTTAAATGAATGTCAGCTCTCTCTTTTTTTCCCCTTGCTTTTCTACATTTTCCTCTTCTCTCTGTGGTTTTGTTTGTAAGGTTAGATTTGGAATAGTGTACTGAAGATAAAGTACCATAACATAAACAAAATTTACAGTGAAATCTCTCTCCTTTTGAAAGCTCACTGGGTGCAGCGGTGAAGGGACCAGGCTAGAAACCAGGAGACCTGTGAGTTCTAGTCTCACCTTTGGGCACGTGGCTAGCTGGGGCACCTAGGGCCACTCATTTTCTTTTTTAAAAATATATTTTTATTGTTTACAACTATAAATATCAAACACAGTTCAACCGTTCTGGCATCATTCTGCTGTACATACAAAGATATTACTGAACCATTAACATTCATATTATTAGTACAATATTCACAATCTAGGTCTATTTGTCCTAACTATTTTTGTTCCGACCTTTCCCCTCTTCTGCAACCATTGGTAAAAACTTATTCCAAGTATGATAATATTCTTTAAAAAAAAACATATTTTATTGATTAAATTATTAAAACATTGGACACAGTGTGATCGTCCTGACATTCCTTTTTGTCATACATGCTATAATATATAATACATTTTTATATACATTTATAATTTGTACAATTCATTTCTGTCTGTAATTACCCATTCTACAAATCCTGCTTTTTATTCTAGGGCCAGTCAGTTTCACTCAGCCCTTGGAATGGCAAGGCAGTTCTGACAAAGGTTGCCCAGAAAATTGCAGGAGTTTGTCCAGGTGGCCTCTGAGAATTGGATACACATGAATAGAAGAAAATATATTTCTTTTACTGTCATCTACACCTGTGATTTTCAACCTTGGCACCTTTCTGAGAGTTAAAAATCCATACATGCCAGGGTTGACTATCACTGATTTACACAACAGGGATCACTTATAAAATAGAAATATACTAAAATCCTGGGATGAGGAAATGGTGGGGGGCTTAAATTGTGAATGTTAAACTTGATTTTTAATGTGGCATGCCATCTGGAGTCACTCTTGTGAATTGGACATCTATATCAATAAATTAAACCAACAGACATAGAAAAGTTGAAGTAATGAACTCACAGATTGGCCACTGGATGAAAAGTGTCTTCCCTGTAGTTTTTCCAGTCACCTAACATCTCAGAGGCACCCAGGGAAATCTTGCAGGTGCTTTGACACCGCTCCATCTTTTTCTGAGAAAGTCCTGGCTGATAAGAGATTTGCAAAGAGGAGGAGGAGGAGGAGGAGGAGGTTGGATCTCTAAGAAGAATCTCTTAAGACCAACCCTACCAACGCTGACAGGCAAGCCACTAGAATATAAACTGACAGCAAACTGCACTCCGTACTAGCACTGATGATGTTACCTGGTTTGGGTAATGAGACGTCTGCAAGAAAAGAAATAAGCTCAGTGACCACCAAGGACCCCACAGTCATCCTCCTCCTCCTCCTCCTCCTCCTCCTCCTCCTCCTCCTCCTCCTCCTCCTCTCTGTAACTCCCCCTCCCTTCTAGCACTGTCAGTAAGGAGACGTTTGCAAGAAAACCAACAAGCCTCAGTGACCACCAAGGACCCTCTTATGTCAACCCTGAGCCAGAAATGTCAACCCTTTATTAGTTTCCCCAGTGGCTCAACGGGGTAATGAGACCTTTTCTCTTGCTGCTTGAGGGATCAGCGGTGAACTTTCCAGGAACTGCCCTCACCTGCTCACTTCTTCCTTTGGCCATGCTGCGGCTGCTGCTGATACCTGTGAAAGGGTTGGCATCTGGGGCTTTGGATTATTGAGCAGGGGTGTCAGAGGTCAAAAAGGTCATGATGGTGCAGTTGAAATTGAATCTACGGGGGCAGAATTATATAATAAAAGCATTTTGTGGTTGAACAGAGGAAATATTCAGTAGGGAAAATCATTAGAATTTAGCGGCAAAAGGTTTTAGATTGAGGATAGATGGAATACAATAAGAAGAACTGGAAAAGATATTTAGATATTTAATAGCTAAAATTTTTCATTTATCATATGTTGGAGGAAGAGGTAACATCATGCAGAATGCAGAGAACAGATCAAATTAATTGTTGGGAGAATAACCATTATGCATGTTAATATCTTGTGATATTTTAAGGAACTTGTTCAAAGAAACATTGTGATGTATCATCAGTCAGAATGTCTGGAAAGAAGCAGATTAAACTGATTGATTGAAATAATTGAAACTGGCATTAATATTATGAGAAACAGCCCTGTAGGTGGATTAGAATTGGCAAGTAGAAAAGGACTGTTTTCTACTTTTATGTTCCTTGATTTCTGGAGAGTTTTCCTTTTTTGAAGGACATATTTGTTTTTTATTTATCTCTCTTGTTTGGCATTACAGTGCAGTGTTGCAATATGTAGCATTGGAATTCTTCAATTTGTAAAACACTTACACGTATATTTTGGTTTCATGTTTTCATAGTTTATGGTTCAGTCTGCCAGGACTCATCAGGGTCCAACAGTACATAAATACGATAAGTAAATAAATACCAAAATATATATCTGTGAGTTAAAATTGGGGGCCAATTTGCCTTTCTTAAAATAAAAAGTCAATTTCTGAAAAACTGGCTAATCAGTCCTAGCATTTCAGATGTAGGAGATGTTTTGGTGATATGGATTTTTTATTTGAAAATAAATTACCTTTTTAATTTGGTTTTCTTCAAGTACCTAATGTTAAATGGAAAACAATGTGTATATTTTCTAGCTTTTTCCAAGTTTATCAGAATCCGTCTAACTCATGCTGTATTTTCAAGAGTTTTGGGTGAGAATGATAAAAGATAGAGGAGCCTAAATTATCATGTTTTTGTGGAGTAAATCAATACCATGTCCAATGGCACTTTTATTGTGGTTATAGTTGTTTTTATACTAGGTTGCTATGGCAAATGTTTCTCTGCAGGGGCCTGCACAGTGATGGGTTCAAAAAAGCCAAAATGGTCTCCACCACCATACAGGTGAAGCCCCTCTCCTTGGTTACATGCGTTGTGAGGCCCATAAAAAGGGGTGGAACTTTGATCGCATCTTTATAGCTGCCATCTTGACTTTTTTGCCCTTGTAAGTGTCACTCCATTGGTTCTTGGCAGGCTTCTAGGAGCAATTCAAGGTGATAGTTGTCACCTTTAAACCTTACCGGACATGGGGCCAGCTAATTTGGGGGACTCCATGCCGCCATTTTGCTTTGTTAGACCTGGCAGGGTGGGCGGCCTCTCCCCAGAGATGGCCTCAGTCTCTTGGCCTTCAGAAACACAGTGAAACCTGGGTTCTCCCCCAAGGCACTGGGGCGAGGATGTCAATGGATCCGGCATGGGGTGGTTAATGGATGGATTCAAGCTTGATCAGGGCCTCACCCTTGTAAATGGTTTTTTGTTTTAATTGTTTTGTGCTTTTTAAAGTTCTTGTTCACTCTCTAGAGTGAGGGTCTTCAAACTTGGCAAGTTTAAGACTTGTGGACTTCAACTCCCAGAATTCCTAAGCTAACATGACTGGAGGAGGAATTCTGGGAGTTGAAGTCCCCAAGTCTGAAAGCTGTCAAGTTTGAAGACCCCGGTCTACACTCTACACACTATACCAGAGGTCTCCAAACTTGTCAAGTTGAAAACTTGTGGACTTCAACTCCCAGAATTGCTGAGCTAATATGACCAGAGGAGGAATTCTGGGAGTTGAAGTCCACAAGCTGTCAAGTTTGAAGACCCCTGCTCTAGAGGTTGTTCTGGTAAATGGGTAGTTTACTTCACTGAGGACTCTACCTCATAGGGTTGTTGTTCTAGGAATATAAATTGACAAGTTTGTTTGGGGCTTGAGTTCCCAAGGAAAGGGCCGGTTCATGGGTTGTTCCTAGCTTTAGACTTCTCCATGGGGAATTGCATTTTTGGTATATACCCATTTTTTTTAATTGATGTTTGCTGTCTTTGATTCCCTTTGGCTAAGTGTGCCTTTTTGTGGCAAACCTGGTTTTCAGGGTCATTGATGCTCTGAGCTTTCATTTTCTTGCAGACATTTCACTACCTGACTAGGTAACATCATCAGTGTTAGAAGGGAGTAAGGTTTGCTCCACAATTAGCATTTGTGTTTACTGCTTCATTCTTGATGTAATGTCAACCTTGCTGTTCATCTTTGCTTATCTGGGTGTTGATTGGTGGTGAGAAGGTGCTCTGATCTTTTTGTTTCCTTTTTGGCTTTTTGATCGTCTCTCTTGAATAGTATGTGGATGTTATTTATCTCTATAAACCCCGGGTTGTTTTCCCTGTCATGTGTGAAACAGGTCCTTGGAGAGGTTCTTGCTATGCAAGAATATCTGTCTATATTTTTTGTCCAGAACATAAGGGTGCTATCATCCTTACCCAAATTTAGATCTCATCATCTTTATATATGAATATGAATGTGTGTCTCTCTCTGTGTGTGTGTCTGTTTGTGTATGTATGTATATATGTATATATGTTCTCCCATATGCCTGAACCATTTACTGCAGTCATCTGAGAATAAGATTATATTGGGCCTACTTTTGAGTAAATATGCAGTAGATTTCTCTGTAAGATACTTACTAAAGCCTTTTAAGTAAATGCTCCTTTTCAGACAGCAGTCCCCTTATTATGTATTAAAAGTAATAACTTCTCTGCAAACTGTGAATTCATGTCTGGTCCCAAGAGGGATTGTGGGCCTCCCTTCTCCTCTCGGAGGCAGAGATTACAAAAGGTGAACCTTTAATTGCATCGTTGCGGTTGCTGTCTTTAGCTTCTGGGCACATCCCGCGAACATGTCGTGCTTTTTCAGAAGGTCTGGAAAAATAGTGCAATTTATTTCATTATTAATCTTGGCAGCTGGCATTATCTTCTGGACTCTGAAGCTTATTTGTTCTTGGATGGGAGGCCATCAGGAAATCTCGGGGTTATAGACTAGACTGGGTAAACAAGCATGTTCTGGAAGAGAACAGCGGCAAACTGGGAACTGAGGTTAAATAAAAAATCTTGTCGTCTTTGGTTAGAGATTTTGCCTAAATGCACAAGGACGATTCTAAGTTTTATTCTTTGAAATATTGTTTTGGCTAGTTTCCCCCCATCCGCCCCCCCTTTCACCATTTCTCCTTATTGGTTCCACAGATTTTCTTTTTTTAAATTCTCGTAATAATATCTGGATCAAATGTTGTCTCTCTTCGGTTGCTGTTTCTAAAAATAAAGGAGGCCAAAGGGCAGAATCTAATTCAGGACACGGTGGGAAATGTATACACAATACACACGTGTGTGTATGTGTGTGTGTGTGTGTGTATTATATGATTCAGTAACACTTTTCTTTTGGAACTGCTTAATGGTTTCTTTTTATTTGTTGCTATCAAGATTTTTCCACACATTTTGGTTCTCTTCTCAAACTTTGCTGGGTTGGTAGATGAAGATGGCGAGATAGAGAGTGCTTTTTGCATTTTGGGTTTGGAAGCTGCTCTGCTTTCTTTGACTTGTAGCTTCGACAGGTAGTCCTCGCCTACAACGGTTCATTTAGTGACCATTCAAAGTTACAATGGCACCAAAAAAAACCCCGACATGACCGTTTTTCACACTATCTACCATTGCAGCATCCCCATGGTCACATGATCAAAATTAAAATGCTTGGCAATTGACTCATATTTATGACAATTGCAGTGTCCCAGGGTCATGTGATCCTGTCATGCCCCTGTCAGAATCTGATTTGGAGGGGGAGGCCGAGCAGCTGACAGTGGGAGTGTGACTCCATTGACTGTGGAAGAAACTGGGGAAGGGCACAGTCCAGCTGGGCAGAGCAGGGAGGAGGTAGAGCAAGGCAGAGGGAATTCAGAGGAAGACCCAGGCCCACCCCCTCTTCATTCTAGGGCACGCAGGGAGGAACAGAGAAGAGAGCAACTTGAGTTGAATGGCTTATGGGGGAGGAAAGGGCCCTGATTCCCTCCATTAGCTGCAGCTGGGAACACAGTGTTTAAAAAGGGAGTTTGTGCTCAGCAACTTGTTGGAAACAAATCATGAGTTATCTGGTATTGTCAAGGCTTATCTGGGTTTCTGGCATCTTCCCAACTGTGTGTGTTTTGCTGTGCTTTCAAGTCTGCAATTTCTTCTCCTGCCCTGTTAAGGTAATTACTGCAGCGTGGTTTGTGTGGATTTTTTTTTACAGTTTATATGTATTTCCTCCACATAAAGACTGTTCTTGGGAGAGTTTTTTCTTCAGCCGAAGGTAACCTGGACATTGGGGGCAAAGTTGAAGGTATTAAAAGGACTTTTCTTACTTATGTGACTGTGTTGCCTTTGTGCCACACCCCTTTGGGTCATCACAGATCCCCTTTGTGACCTTCTGACAAGCAAAAATCAATGGGAAAGCCAGATTCACTTAACAACCACCTTACTAATTTAACAACTGCAGTGATTCACTGAACAACTGTGGCACAAAAGGTCATAAAATGGGGCAAAACTCACTTAACAATTGTTTCACTTAGCAACATAAATGTTGGGCTCAATTGTGGTCATAAGTCGAGGACTACTTGTATGCGTGGATATGTCAGGCAAGACTGAGGAACCCTTGGCCCCTCTTCTTCTAAGGGACACCCAAGTCCGATTTGCTCTGAAGGATGCCCTGCCTGGAAAGAAGCCAATGTAGGTCTGTGATTCACCCAGAGACACAGAAGGCAGCTCCTCTCAAGATGGGAAACTTTTGCTGTGCTTCTACCTCTTATTTTGTTAGAGGAAAGGCTGACCGTGGGAAAGCCTCCCACGTCTTCTAGGACAGGCAGGCTGAAGCTTATAATTGAGAGCGTTTTAACAAATTGCAACCCTGTTTGGTTTGGTTGCAGCAGCGCCTCAGATAGAAAACCCCTACAGAGAGTGGTGAGGACCAGCGGAGAAGTTTCTAGGAAGCTCACTTCCCGTTATTCAGGATACTGCTTATAAGCCCTCTGTGCTTAGAGATCGAAGCATTGTGAGAGACCCCACACAACCACTCCACGGTCGGTTTCTGTTGCTCCCCTCTGGGAGGAGGTTTCAAAGTATTTTTAGCAGGACTTCCAGATTCTGCACAACTTTGTTCCCTAGGCCATCCGTCTGGTAAACTCACAAGATTTGATTTTCTTGCCATGTACATCCAACTAGACTGTGTTGTATGCAGGTATGTACAGAATTTTTTTGTTTTTATTTATTTATTTTGTCATGTTCATGTAGTGTATATTGGAGGTCGTGACCCTTTGAGAGCTGCATGCAACAAAATTTCATTTTAATATACGCCGATTAGCGTACGTTCAAAGTGGCAATAAAGTTATTATTCTATTCTTAAAAAGCTGCCCAGTTTCTCCATGCTTTCTCTGGTCCTCCTCTACAAAGATGCCCCAGATTGGGCACTGCAGACTTGCCCCGAATCTGACTTGGGGCTTGCCACCCCGTCTCTGGGGCAGAGACATTTTGCAGTTTTTAGAAAGCAATTTTTTTTCCCCAAGACTCTTCATGGGAATCGTCCTCCCCTCTTGTATGCTCGCTGCATCGGTGTGACATTTCCCTGTGTATTGGAGTTAATGGCCCAGGAAACCGGAGTGTTTCTGCTGGAAGGAAAAAAAAAACTCTCGGGGTTATACTTTAACAATTCACTTTTTCTAGGCCTCTGCCTAGGTCCGTATGAATGTGTCAAAACCACATTTTTGGTGGGATCCCTTTTCTTAGCATGGGAGAGCGGGGGGAACGCCTCATAATAGTAACATCTCCAGGAGTGTGCAGTCCTATTAAGGCTTCCTCTTTCTTTGCTTTTCTGCTTTTCTTTTCTTTTTTCTTTTGGAAAAAAAAAAGCATTGTTTATTTTAACCAGTTTTATGGGGATGCTTTGATTGAGGGCACCTCTTTTCTTGCAGGTTGGTCTCTGGGGAGAGTGAAAAGGAATACAGCAATAAACAAACCAATCCATTAGTCAATCTTTCTGAGATGGTTGGAATAATATCCTGTTTTTATCCCATCCAAATCCCTGAGAACTTTCTGTATTTCCAGAAACAGCCAGAAAATCCCCAGTATGTGCATCCTGCCACCTTCCCCAACCTGGCACTCTCCACATTTGGGGTATCGTGACACCCATGATTCCTCGGCCAGTCTATGTTTCTTTTGGGGGGGGGGAGGTGACGAGACAGAGGAAGTTGGATGTTCTCCTGAATTTAAAAAAGAAACACAGAAAAGCCGCTTGGTCTCCGTTCAGTCCTGGGAGGATCTGTTGCCTGAAGTGCAGTGCAAACAACCCAGTGTTTTCTCTTTGGAAAAGCCTTGGCTGTTCTCCTTTCCTCTGTTAAAGTTTCTCTAGAAGTTGAACGGGGCGCTACGGCATCCGTCGCAGGGCGGGGCGCGTTCACAACCCTGTTGCATAAGCTGCAAGGGGGAGGGTGGGGGTGGGGTGGGAAGAGTCGCCATTTCTTTTCTTGTTATTCCAGGCTGCCTGATGGTGCGTCTCAGAGGGTTGGGTGCCGATGGGATGGGAGACACGGTGGCGGCATCATTGCTTGCAGAGGCTGGCCAGGCCACAGGGGCCAACCCAGTCAGGCCGATGGGCGAGGCGAAGGGGAATGTGTCTCCCTGGCATCTTCCTCGGTGGATGAATTGCTCAGACTGGGAAGCCAAGCCTCGCCGAGCTGGGTGGTTTTTTGTTTTTTTCTCTTCCTCTTTCCCTGCTGTTCAATCTTATCTGATTCTCGGAGGCCGCCTGGACAAATCCTTGCAGTTTTCTTGGCACAATTTTTCAGAAGTGATTTGCCATTGCCTCCTTCCTAAGGCTGAGAGTGAGCGACTGGCCCAAAGTCACTCAGGCGCGACTAGAACTCGGGGCCTCCTGGTTTCTAGACTGATGCTTTAAGCACTACATCAACTGGCTCCCCATCCAAGCTCTTACATAAAGGCAAAAGGGGAGTGATTGCTGCTTGTGTCACTTGGTTGCTCTGACTCCTTCAGTGCATGCGAGAGAGAGAGAGAGAGAGAGAGAGAGAGAGAGAGAGAGAGAATGAGAACGCAAGCACACCTGTGCACGCTCCTGTGTTTTGCAATGGGCCTTTTGGACAGCAGCGATCTCTGTGGTGGTTTTGCAGCTTTCAGAGCCTGGTGCTGAGATTCCTCAGTAATTAAAGCAGCCCTGTAGAGTAGGATGTGGTCACTCCTGCATCAAAGATCCGGAACAGAGGGGAGAGCAAAACCAGACATTTTGCAGCTCACTTATGGCTCCATCCTCTGGTCTAGACTCTGCTTGAGATGGCCTTGAACGGAGGCATCGGTGGAAAATAGGAATTCAGGAACGGGACAGAGCTGATAAGAAGGGAAAAGAGATGCCCCCCCAAAGTCTGGGGCCAGGGCCGGATCAGCATTCTGCCAGCCAAAAAAGGGCCGTGGGGGGAGGGGCTTGTGCCCCCCCCCCCCCCCCCGCATGGCCTGTTTTTGGCCTCCTTGGCCTCCCGCAGCACTGCTGGTTGAAAACAGGCTGTGCGGGGTCCTTGCATGACCTCCCCCTGGCAACCCATTTTGGCCGGTAGAGGCACTGCAGGAGATATTTCTAGGCTGGTCCTACTGGCCAGTTCTAAGGACCCCACAGGCTGGATCCAGCCTGCGGGCCTTGAGTTTGACACCCCTGCCCTATGGGGAACAGAAAGACCAAAACGCCTCCCCGCCAGCAATCAGCACCCAGATAAGCATAGATTAATTCCTAGATTGATACCGGACCAGTGGTGGGATTCCGCTGGTTCGCACCGGTTCAGAAGAATTGGTTGTTAACTTTCTGAGCAGTTTGGTGAACTGGTTGTTGGAAGAAACCATTAGGGCAGTGAACCAGTGGTTAAGTTATTTGAATCCCACCACTGTACCAGACCAAAAATCAAGTAAACCATTACCCCAAGCAAGGAGATGTCAAACAAGCCAAGGGTAAACGGCCCAGACAAGAAAACCTCTAAGACCAGTCCCACCAACACCAACAGGGCAAGTCACTAGAATATAAATTGAGAGCAAACTCTATTGCAGTGGTCCCCAACCTTTTTTGTGCCACGGCCCGGTACCAGCATCACAAAATCATCCGCGGCCCGGTACCGGCATCAGCACGCATGGCAAGGCGGGCCGAGCAACCGGCCAGCCAGCTGTTCCCCGCTTCTCCCCGCCACCTTCAATTCCTCCTTTGTACCTGTGTCGATGGGCTTTGCGACGGCTTCGGGACGGTCGCTCAGCTCACCTTGCCATGCGTGCTGAAAGAATCCTCGCGCCTTGGTTTTGTTCGAAGCCGCCCCCCCCCCTCGATGAAACTAAGACGCGAGGATTCCTTCAGCACCCAAACGCCGCTTTCTACCTGGAAAAGCTCACTGGAAGCACTTTTTCATCAAAACAAGATGGCAGCGCCCAGCAAACCGGCAGCCCAGTAGAAATTGTTCCACGGACCGGTACCGGTCCCTGGACCGGTGGTTGGGGACCCCTGCTCTATTGTGACTGATAACGTTACGTGGTTTGGGTAAGGAAACATCTGCAATAAAACAACCAAGCTTAGAGAGCACCAAGGACCCTTCAGACCGTTTCGAGCCTCCCTTTCTCCAGCTAAGCCTTCCATGGAGGGGTTGGGCCCCCGTTCTTAGCACCCCCGGCCAGCACTGCTCTTCCTCTGCATAAAATCAAGTGGGCACCACCAGCTGTGCCGCTTCCAAAGGCAGCTGAATGCGAGGAAGGCCGCAGGGTCTGCTTTCCCACCTAGGCTGTGTAAGCCACAGCTTGCAAGACACAAATGTCGGGTTTGCAAAACACACTGAACCCTGCCTGGCCCTCAGGATGAGTAAACCTTTGCTGGCCTGCCTTTGGTGGGGGTGGGGACGTGGGTCTCTGTTCCAGTTAATCTCCAGGCTGAAAGGGAAGTGGCTCCTGCCATCTCCAAAATCGTGATGGTCCCCAGAGGTCAGGGGTCTGCTGATTGAGGGGTCCTAGGTGCTCTCTGAGCTTGTGTTTTTCTTGCAGAGACATTTCAGGACCAAATTAGGTAACCTTATCAGTGCTAGTCTAGTAGCACAGTGGCAGATTGGAAAGCACTCCAGAGGGTTAACGTCATTGCCCAGGGGATCATGGGTTGCCCTCTCCCCTCTTTGGAAGAGCTTTAGAGCTGCCGCTGCCTTAAGAAAGTTCAAAACCTTCTCAAAGATCCATCTTATCCCAAGCACCCTTTTTTTTGAACTATTACCATCTGGCAGACGGTACAGGATAATAAAAACAAGGACAAATAGGCTGAAAAATAGCTTCTTACCCCAGGGCAGTAACTCTATTGAATTCTACTGTATAATAGTGCAATATTAATGTGATATCAGGGGTTTTCAATTCAATGTGTGGAATGTGAAGGATGTGTGTTTGTGTTTATTTTCATAGTCATAAATTGTACACTGAAGGTAGTATTTAATTGCATTGTACCAGGTGCAATGACAATAAAGTAAACTAAACTAAACTAACACCGATGATGTTACCTAGTTTGGGTCACGGTACGCCTGCAAGAGAACAAGCAAGTTCAGAGAGCATCAAGCACCCCGATTTCAAACCTGAGCCCCAAATATTCTCCTTTATTGGTCTGCTGATTGCTCAGTTTTGATGTGGTGCCAGGTAGAGCCGTGCTGAGCCTTGGCAAAAACGGTGGCGTCTTCTTGTGGCTTTGGCATGTTTTGGTGCATGCAACAACCACAGGCGGGCAAATTTATATTTCCTCTTTCTCTTCTTAGAAAAACTCTATTTACTTATTTATTAAATTTATGCGCCACCCGTTTCACTGTCAAGCAATTTTAGGAAGCCTTGTGCTATGTATTAAAAACCAACCCAAGGCAGTTTATTACTTTTTATCACATTTTATTAAGTTATAAGGTATTGTAAAATGCAAAATACAAAATTAAATAAGAGAACAATAAGGGGAAAGGGGGAAGAAAAGTGAGGAAGAATAGGGAGGAAAAAAAAGAGAAAGAAGCATTGACTTCCAACTCTCTCTGTTAAAATAGAATAAGACACGACAAATCACAGGTTTTTGCTTTTCCATAATAGTATGAACAAATCATTTCTATAAAGATCTGTCAATGTAATCTGTAATACCCCAAATCAAAGTTTCATTCTTTTCCACATCAAGCACAAAGTTCAGAAGCAGTTTCCATATGGAAACAAAATTACTTATGTCCTTTTCTTTAATCCAAGTAGTCAGTTTTGCCATTTCAGCCAACTCCATCAACTTCTGCAACTATCCCAAGGGAGTCTGAACAAAACCTATAGAGAAGCAAATTGAATGACAGTTCTTGGGAATGCAGCTGGCGGTTTGGCGAGATCACCTGAGTGGACAACAACAGGAAGTCCAGTGCCCTGGCCGGGGGGTCCCTCCAGCATCCCTCCTGAGTCCAGGAGCCGGGGTGCACCCTTGCAGTGCCCCAAAATCCTCCAGGACAGTAACCCCCAAGGCCTTGGGCGTTGCTCCTCTGAACATCTGGAAAATGCCAGGTGGGGTAGGTTGCAGGTGGGGCAGATTGCACTGGGGCTGTGGGAAAGGAGGAGGCCAGCCGGACCTGGCTGGTGGGGCAGGTTAATAATTCGCTGGGGACCACAGGCAGCTACCTGGGCAGTCCAGTCAGCTGATTGCGCTCGGCCTCTTCCAGCCGGGCAGGGGTGAGATCAGATCTTGGCAGGCTGCTCTGGTCCTGGTGCCGGCTGGCGGTGTGTGTGTGTGTGTGTGTGTGTGTGTGAAGGGCAGTGGTTAATACATAAGTAAGTCTTGGCATTTGTGAAGCTCCATAGCGACAGAGTCCAAACAAGGTTGCGCTCCGTGAAGTTGGGTGTAAAGAGGTATGTGTTGCCAGCCGTTTCCTGGGCAACCCTACCCCCCTTCCTGGCACGGCTTTCCAAGGGCAGCATCAGGCAGGGATGTGGCTTCCCATGTTTTTGAAGCGGCTAATTTGATAAGTGCAATTTGCACAGAGTAATTTCTGCTTGCACCAAATCTTTTTTTTCCAGGACAAATTTGAATAGGAAAATTGCATCATCCTTGAGGCTGGATGGCAAGTTTTTAGTGGAAACCAAGCGTTGGGAAATTTGGCCCCTGGGTTACCGATGAGTTGTGAGGCTATTTGGATTCCCACCCTGCCTGAAATTATTTATTAGATATTGGCTGAGCTCAGGGTGTAAGCCTGCCCAGTTTAGCATGTCCATTTAATCACTGTTAAATAAACTGAGATTTAACCCGGTCGCTCTTTCATTTTACGTAGAACATTGGAGTCTTAGGTGAGATGGGTGGTGTACAAATTTAATACATAAATAATAAATCTGTCGTGGATTTCTATGAAAGGAAATGGTAACAGAATAACAGAGTTGGAAGGGACCTTGGAGGTCTTCTAGTCCAACCTCCTGCTCAACCAGGAAATTCTATACTATTTCAGACAAGTGGCTGTCCAGTCTCTTCTTAAAAGCCTCCAGTGATGGAGCCCCCACAACTTCTGGTGGCAGGCTGTTCCACTGGTTAATTGTCCTCACTGTGAGGAAGTTCCTCCTGAATTCCAGGTTGCTTCTCTCCTTGATTAGTTTCCACCCGTTGTTTCTTGTCTGACCTTCAGGTGCTTTGGAAAATAGGTTGACTTCCTGCTCTTTGGGGCAGCCCCTCCAATATTGGAACACTGCTCTTGTGTCATCCCTCCAAATTCCAGATTTACTGAGAAATCAATTTCTTTTTTAAATAGTACTGATTAAGGAAGGCCATGAGGAGAACTGAATGCATGTTTGAGAAAGGCACAGATAAAAAAAAATTGCATAAGGAAAATTGGGCTGAAAAAATGAATTTTACAGGAAGCTGCATACAAAAGACCATATATCACAGCTGTTTGTAAAATGCAGGCTTCTCAGCACTTTGCAAAATAAAGTTAAAACAGAGTAAGAAGCCTCAAAGTAATCTAGATTAGGTTGATCCCAACAGAGCCCAGAGAGGATTTTGTGGGCTGCTGTTGCATCATAGCAGGAAAACAGCATAAATACAGTACAGTGAAATACGAGGAGAGGCAGAGAAACCTGCTCTTCCCAGCTACCAACAAATAATAATAAAAACTATATTGGCATTATGTGTTGCTTTCATTAAATAAAATCCTAGCATTGGAAGGGACCTCAGAGGTCATTTAGACCAACCCCCTTATTCAGTGCACTCTAGTGAAGGGAAACTCCACGTTTCATGTGGTACCCTGTTCTGTTATACTTTTGATCCATTTGAAGACAGGTGGATTGGTTGGGTCGCCTCACCTACCAAGATTCCCAAAACATGCCAAACCAGCAGGCACCCTGGATTTCTTCCTAACCCAGCAGGCTGTGTGAATAGGGAACCAGAAAGGACTTTTTCTTCCCACTCTCCAAACTGGGAAGGGGCAGCAACTTTGATCTCAGAAGTTACTTTTAAAGCTCGCTTGATGAAGTAGGCTTAGCAACAATTTTTTTTTAATAGGAGAAAGGAAGATCAGGAACATGGTTTATTGTTTGGGATCCTTGCTTTGTTCCAAATGGTTTTTAAGGCAGATGCATTGCTGGGCTCTTAGTTTTTCAAAGTGGCAGAGGCCTTCAAAGTTTGTTGTTCCGTTTGTCAGTGGAAAAAGTCATGGTCATAGCAGCCACCGTGGATGAGCAGAGGCACTCTTTTTTTTAAAAAAAATTTTTTTGTTTATTTTGACAACAAACATTCACAAATACAAACATAAAACAACAAATGAAACCATCTTTCCATTGCATACAGTGTGTTGGTTGGTACATATCTTTTGTGCACAATATGAACTTCTGGTTTAAATTAAGCTTCATATTATATAAATCAACTATATTATTATTATTATTATTATTATTATTATTATTATTATCTCTTTATTAGACTATAGTTATAAATTCACATCATCCTTTTAGAGCAAAAACTTAACTTTTACAAAATCTAATTTATATTATCATATATTCCATTATGATCATTATATTCAATAATAATATATCATTATATTATCTTTACTGTTACTTTATGTATTGCGATGTACTTTATTTCCCTATTTTCTTATCTAGCCATTGATAAAATAAATCCCATATTTCATAATATTGTTTATCTTCTTGCTCTCTAATTCTAATGTCAATTTACTCATTTCTGCACATTCTATTATTTCCTTGATCACTTCTTCTATCGGAATTTTTTCACTTTTCCAATTTTTATCAAATGCAATTCTAGCTGCTCTTTATAATCAAATAAGACAATTTATGAGCAGAGGCACTCTTGTCTAGACTAGCTGGATCTGAAGGGAGAGTCGCTTTGGGATGCCAGTAGGCTGGCCACATCTGTTCTGTCTGGGTGAGCCTTGCTTTCCATGGCAAACACTCCACCTCCATCCTGGTTGCAACAGGTTTACCTGGACAATCCTTGAAAAGGAGTCCCAGTTAAAGAGAAGTGAAACGGAAGGAATTAAGTTTGAGGAGATTTTGGAGGTGCAGGGCTAGTAAACATGTTGTATAGGTTCTTGGCTCAGCTTTGTAGCTCAGTGGAACATCTGTCTCCTGGCCTAGGATTCCTTCGACCTGTGGTGGACCACATCTCGTGTTCGGTCTTGTGCATACTATCAGTGGCAGTCCTCGACTTACAACAGTTCAATTAGTGACTGTTCAAAGTTGCAGCATCACTGAAAAAAACTGACTTATGACCATTTTTCAGAGTTACAACGTTTGCAGCATCCCCACGATCATGGGATCAAAATCCATATGCTTGGCAACATGAATATTTTTATATATTTATATTTGTGTATTTATATTTATGACTGTTGTGGGTCGTGTGACAACTTTTTGTGACCTTCTGACAAACAAAGTCATTGGCGAAGCTACATTCACTTAACAGCTGTGGCGAGAAAGGTTGTAAAATGTGGCAAAACTCACTTAACAAATGTCTCACTTAACAACAGAATTGTTGGGCTCAATTGTGGTCATAAGTCAAGGGCTACCTGTAATATCTTTGTGGATAACCATCACCGTAGCCCCATCCCTGTCCGATTGCAGAACGGAACTTCTCAGTGGGATCCTGAAAAAAAGAATCTTTTCTTTTTCTAAAAAAATGGGTGTGATGACCCAGAGCATGACACAAAAATAACACAGTCACAAAAGTAGAATAAATTCCCTTTAATGCCTCCAACTTGGCCCCAGTGTCCAATTATCCTTGACTTGATATAAAACTCTTCCAAAAAACTATCTACGAAGGACAGAAATGCAGTTCGAACCCAAAGTAAAGATAATTAGAAATAAACAAAACCAACAAAAACCACGCTGAAGTAATTAACATGGCAGGTCAGGATAATAAATTGCAGACTTTCAAAGGATAACGCAGCACCCACAGTTGGGAGGACGCCAAAACCCAGATAAACCTCAACCAAGATAGCGCACGCTTTGCTTCCAGCAAGGAGCCGTGTGCAAACACCCCACTTATATCCTGTTCTCCCAGCTGCAACCAATGAAAGGGATCAGGGCCTTCTTCTCTCTTGCAAGCCATGTTGCTCCCTTCTCCGCTCCTCCCTGCGTGCCCTAAGATGAAGAGGGGGTGGCCCTGGGTCCTCCTCTGAATGCCCAGCCAGACTGTGCCCCTCCCCCATTTCTTCCACAGCCACGGGAGCCACACTTCCACTTCCTGTCAACCAGGGATGGAATCTGACAGGGTTAACTACCGGTTCAGTGATTTACGAGGCACAGCATCTGAGGTTGAAAAAGCAGGAAATAAAGGTCAGGTTAGAACTTGGGCGGGTGGGTGAGCCAAAACATCAGCACACATAGAACCGGTTCTATGTCTGCTACTCTTCAGAGCTAGTGGTTCTACAGAGCTGGACAGAACTGGTAGAATCCCACCCCTGCTGTCTCTATTCACTGGGTGCAATACTGTAGAAGACCATTACAACATATTCTTACTAGAAATCAAAAGAGCCATCAAACTATATGTACCAATAACAACTCCCAAAACCAGAAAAAACAGATTACCCATAACAATAAGCTTCAATCCAAAAAGAAATCACTTTGGCGGAGAAACAAATCTGGTCACGTTGCAACTTCAAAAGCCGATACAAAAATCTATGCCACTAGATAAAAACTGAATGCACTAATTATCACATTAAACAAGAGGAAAACCTTCTACACACCAATTCCACCCTTGCTTTCTACAATTTTGTAAACAACAAACAAAAAGACTCAAGGTCCATCCCACCCCTGAAAGGACCTATGGTAAAGACTGTAATGATGACACCATTAAAGCCAAGCTCTTTAACACATTCTTTGGCTCAGTATTTGTAAAGAGTAATTTATCAAGCCCAGAACTTCCTAGTTGAACCACAGACAACTACAATGATCTAATAAATATCGATTTTACAAAAGACAATGTTGAAAAAGCACTATGCAATCTAAAACCGTCTCTATTGGACTGGACGGAATATGTGTCTACTTCTTAAAAAAGCTACCCACTGCTATAGCCGAACCTCTAAGCATAATCTTTGAAAAATCTTTCAGGACCAGCTCCGTGCCAAAACTATGGTCACAAGCCACGGTCATCCGCATCTTCAAAAAGGGGGACCCCAGCTTAGTTGAAAATTACAGACCAATCTCTTTATGCTGGAATCAGTTATTAACCAATCCATCATCCTCCACTTAGAAACAAACAACCTACTCTCTAATAAACAATTTGGTTTCAGGAAAAAACTATCCTGTAATCTGCAACTCTTACACTGCAAAAACATATGGACTACACAACTCGATCAGGGTAAAGCAATAGACGCAATCTGCATTGACTTCTGTAAAGCCTTTGATTCAGTGGCACACAACAAACTACTCCTAAAAGTAAAATCTTATGGTATCTCTGGACACCTGCATAACTGGGTAGAAGCATTCCTGTCAAACAGACAATAAATGGTCAAAATTGGGAATGTCTTATCGAATTCTGTACCTGTCAACAGTGGTGTCCCCCAAGGCAGTGTTCTAGGACCAACTCTCTTTATACTCTAAATAAATGACCTCTGTGATCATATCAAGAGCAACTGTGTTCTCTTCGCTGATATGTACAGCTATTCAACACCACAGACAATACTGCTACCCTTCAAAAAGACCTCGACTATGTATCAGAATGGTCAAACAAATGGCAACTTCAAATCTCAACAAATAAATGCTCTGTCTTACGTATTGGCAAAAAAAATCAGAAAATAAAATACAGGCTGAATAGTCAAGACCTTGTTGATGATCCAAACTCTGTCAAGGATCTTGGAGTACTCCTCTCTAACGATCTAAGTGCTAGAGCCCACTGTAACTACATAGCCAAAAAGGCATTAAGAGTTGTTAACCTAATCTTACGTAGCTTTTTCTCTGGTAATATTACACTGATAACTAGACCATACAAAACATTTGCTAGACCAATACTTGAATACAGCTCATCAGTCTGGAACCCACATTACATATCTGATATTAACACAGTTGAGAAAGTCCAGAAATATTTCACGAGAAGAGTTCTCCACTCCTCTACTCGTTGCAGAAGACCTTATGCCACCAGACTCGAAATTCCAGACCTAGAACACCTAGAACTACGCCGCCTTCGGTCCGATCTAAGAATAGTATATAAAATCATACATTGCAATGTCCTGCCTGTCAATGAATCCTTCAGCTTCAACCATAACAACATACAAGAACAAACAATAGATACAAACTCAAGGTTAATGGCACCAAACTTGATTGCAGGAAATACGACTTCAGCAACAGAGCGGTCAATGTCTGGAATACTCTCCCTGACTCTGTGGTTTCTTCCCCCAAAACTTTAACCTTAAACTGTCTACTATTGACCTCACCCCTTTCCTAAGAGGTCTGTAGGGGGCGTGCATAAGCGCACCAACCTGTCCTATTGTTTCTTTTATTTTTATTTTTTATTTTTCTTATATGTATCCATGTATTCATAACTATGTTTTTACTTATACCTATTATCTTGTAAGCAATTGACAAAAATAAATAAATAAGTAAATAAGTAAGTAAGCAAGTAAATAAATAAATAAATAAAATAAAATAAAATGCTCAATCTCCCCCTCAGAGTTGGACGCCAGCAAGGGCACGACAGTGGGTCTTGAAGCTAACACTTTACCTGTGCAGCAAGCTAGACTCCTAAACTTGTTCCATTTTAAAAGCAGCTAAACCAGCCAGTTGGAGAGCGTGACAAGAGAGACATCCAAGCTAGGAGGCCAAGAGCAGAAATGCTGCCAGTCCCTGCACTGATTTGTTTGCTTATGAATGGAGTTTATTTGACTGCCCAACTCACACAAATGTCTCTGTGTTCAGCAACCCTCGCTATAAAAATAAAAAGTCAAATACAAGTAAACAGCAGTAACAGCTCATAGATGATTGGGAAGAGTTGATGTGCTCTATTATATATTTTTCTAGTGTAAAAAAAGTAGTGGATAAAAGAGCAAAAAACCCACACATTTTAAGTGACTGTTTCCTGGTATGATCTGATTGCTTATTGTACCCTACGACTATCATTAAGTGTTGTACCTCATGATTCTTGACTCTTGATGAATGTATATTTTCTTTTATGTACACGGAGAGCATTTGCACCAAGACAAATTCCTTGTGTGTCCAATCACACTTGGCCAATAAAAAAGAATTCTATTCTATTCTATAAAAAATAGTCCTAAGTCACTTCTTTCAAGTGTTTTTGTAACTTGGGTTACTAAATCAATTGTTGTAAGTTGAGAGATCCTTTAAAGGATCTTCCAGAATCAACACCAAGTCATCTGCAAAAATCCTTAGCTTATAAATCTCTTTCTTAATCTTTATTCTCATAATCCTTTCATCTTGTCTTACATCTCTGCTCAGTAATTTCAGGAACAAAAATAAATAAGGGAGGAGACAGTGGGAATCCATGTGTTGTTCCTTTTTTTATACCATATGGTTTTGTTAGATCTCCATTGACAATTATGTGTGCTTTTTGTGATCCTACCCATTATTATAAAATTAACTCGAAAATTCATATTTTCCAAAACACCTTTCCCACTTCTAAGAAAACTAGTGTGGCTTGTTTTTCATAATGTTGCTCCAAATATTCTAAAATGTCCAACACGTTTTCAGCGTTGTCAATTAATTTTTTAAAAATGGATTTTTTAAAGGTAGAAATCCACATTGATTCTCATTAATACATTTTTGCACAATTAATTTCAGCGTCAGGTGAAATGGTTGTGAACAACTTGCGGTTATTTTTCAATAATGTTATTGGCCTTTATTTTATTTTATTAAAAATTACATCTTGTCCCTCTTTAGGTATTAGTGATGTCTTGGCCTCTTTCCGATTCTCTGACATTTTTCTCTCTCCCTGTAGGATAGAATTCATCATATTTTGTAAAGGTTGTAAAAGTTAATCCATAAAACATTATAATAAGAACCTGATAATCCATCTGGTTCAGAGACCCGTCTTAATTTAATATTTTTATAGCTTCAAAAACTTTACCTGTTGTTATAGGTCCATTCATAATCTGTCTCTGTTCCTCTATAATCCTCGGTAAATCTTGTTTCTTTAAATATTCATCTATTTTTTCTAGCGAGATGTCACTCCCTTTACAAAAATTGGAATAATATTGATGGAATAATTTTTGAATGGCCACATTGTCTATTAATAGAGTATCTCCCTCTTGTACTTCCAATTTCCCCTTTTTCTTTTTATAGTTTATATGCTGGACATTTCCATGGTTTATGTGCAAATTCAGGATTCTTTCTACGGTGTGCCGGAAGGAGAATCCAATTGTGTGGGTACAGACTCTGCTTGGCGGCTGAGTCAATCTGATTCCTGGTCACGCCTCCTCCTCCTGAGCATGCCCAGTTTTGACTCAGCCTTTGAGCAAAGGAGACACATGCGAGAGGTGCTCGTACTACAAACAGCTTCAGTGAATTCGAAGACTGGCTCCATGTGTAGCCATTCGCACGCTGTTGACATAGATAATTGTCTTTGTAAAAGCTTAATTTGTTGAGATATTTATCTTCTCTGGAAATTTCTTTAATTCCTTTATGTGTGTGTGTGTGTGTGTGTATGTGTGTGTGTATTCAAAATTAGAGGCACCAGGCTGGAAAGGAGGAGACCATGAATTCTAGTCATGCTTCTGCATGGAAGCCAATTGGGGGACTGGCTGGGCTGAGACAGAACCGCTGTCTAAGCCCAGCTCACTTCACAGGGCTGTTATTGTGGAGAAAATAGGAGGAGGAAGGTGTACTGGATATGTTCGCTGCCTTGAATTATTTGTAAAAATAATAAACTTGGGATACAAACAAACGAATAAAATGGTGGGTTTTACCTAACAAAAGATAAAGATCATATAAGTAGACTGTAATGTGGATTGTAATTATAGAAATGTTGATTGTGATACTATGTTACTACGGAGTGTCATTAGAGATGAAAATATTGAAGGCACAGGAAAATAAATAAAAAAGAAAAAGTGAATGTGTCTCAAGGAAAACAGAAAAGCTTTTCCTTGAGACATATTCACTTTTGAATTATAATACTTTGTAATATAGTGACAACTACCAGAAAAGCGTCAAGAATGGAGGGGGGGAGGGTCACTAGAGCAACTCACAGAAAGACGAATTACACTACATTGGCACATTATTTGTTTAGCATATGGCATTTGTACATTGAGAGCCAGGGAATGTACAGTGTTATTACAGAGTAGCTTGGCTGCTTAAGATTGCTATTTCATTTAGTTCACGCTCACATGTTATCCAGAGTGCACCACAGGGGGCAAATTAGCTCCACACACAGCGTGTCTAATGATGATCTGTGGGCGTGTCTGCGTTCTCCACTGATTTTGCCTTGTGTTTGGGCAGGTCCAGCACCAGTTGGTTTCTGTGCTACCACACAAAGCGCCATTAGCTTCCCACCAGAGTGGTATCTATTTATCTACTTGCATTTGCATGCTTTTGAGCTGCTAGTTGGCAGAAGTTGAGTCAAGTGATGGGAACTGACTCCGTCATGCAGTGCTTGGGTTCAAATTGCTGGAATATAGACAACTGACCTTTTCCCATCAGCAAATCCAGTGTCTTTAAGCCACTGAGCTACCACGCTCCTTTTGAGCAAATTTGAGCAAATGGGCAATGTGTTAGAAGCACAAATTGACAGCTTTTGAAAAAAGAATGGATGAAAGACTTGTAAAGATGAAAGAGGAGATAAAAAAGTTAACAAGATGAGAAGCTCTGTACAAAAAATTGGAGAGGTAAAACAAGTGGAAATTTTAGTCATAGAGAAGTCATAGACAGAGAGTTGGAAAGAAAGATAATCTGGCTTTATTGGAATTGAGATAAAATAAATTTTATTGGAGACTCGGTGCAATCCCAGACGTTTCTGGTAAAGATATCAGAGAAAACATTATTAAACTCTTGGCAATTTTGGGGGGAATGAGAAGAGGAGAACACTGAGTCAGAAATAGACAAAGTATATAGAATAAATTAAAGACCTGTGAGAACAAGAAATATTCCAAGGAATGTCTTGGTGCACTTTGTCAGAAAGAAAACAAGAGATCAAATTTTGCAGCAGCAATTTAATACAAGACTGAAGTTTGGTAATGTAGATATAATTGTACTCAAACTAATCTCTATAGAGGCACAGTGGTCAGTGGCTTAAGGATACTGGAGATAGTTTCTGTTCCAATGGTTCGAGTCCTAGCATTGCATATGGGGTGAGCTCCCATCACTCACCCCAGCTTCTGTCCACCTGACATTTTGATGAGACAGATTGTGTGCTGTGATTTTTACTTTTCAACAGCAGAGGTCTTGATTGCATTCTGTCCAGAATGTGTGTGGGAATTTCTAGAAAAATTCAAAGCAGAAATGCAGGAAATTCAAATGGAGGTGTCAGAAGAGACCACACAAAAACTCAATAGCACAACAGGAAAATGAAACTGAACTAGGTGTTAATGGTCTCATTTTTCTATTATGATGGGTTACAAAAGTTTAATGTGGAAGATAAATGGAGGAAATGCTCCTCAGAAGAGGAAAAATATTTGAAAAATAGCAATAGCACTTAGACTTATGTACCGCTTTCCAGTGCTTTCCAGCCCTCTCTAAGTGATTTACAGAGTCAGCCTCTTGCCCCCAACAATCTGGCTCCTCATTTTACCCACCTCGGAAGGATGGAAGGATGCAACCTTGAGCCTGGTGGGATTTGAACTACCAAATTGCTACAGCTGGCAGTTAGCACAAGTAGCCTGTAGAACTGCACTCTAACCACTGTGCCACCGAGGCTCTAAAGATGAAATAATCTGCCTACAAGAGACTTATAGTATATTGGGGGGGAAAGGATATAAAATTAGATCTATAAAATTTTGGTGAAGAATTTATTTCAGAAGGAACAAAAAAGGGGGAAAATGAAGTTTTTTGTAATACCAGAAATTGTATCAATTTATGAGCATGGTAGATTTGTTGAGGTGAAATTCATTTGCAAGGGACTGTTAATGGGGAATTTATGCCCCAAGTGAGGATAAATGTCTGTTCTATAAAGGACTTATGGAGAGACTAGTGAGTTTCTCCTGTGAGAATTGGCATTTGATGGGGAGCTGGAATCGAGTGGCCTCCCCACAACTGGACAGAACTTCTGAGAAAAGCATTAAAGTCACTCAAAACGAATTCCCAAAAGTGTTTTTTATTGGATAGACAGTTTAGGGCTAGTTGATATATGGAAGCAGAAAATGGTAATTTAAGAAAGGGCGGACTTCTCTGAAATACGTATTTTCTTTTCAAGAAGAGAAATATTCCAAATTTCAAAAAAAAATAAAAAAAACTTGGCTACTAAGTTTTCTAAAGCAGAGATATTGCCAATGACTTTTCTGAATCATAATCCTGTACGTTTGGTTTATCAAAGAAAGTCTAATTATTTTAGACGGAGGCTGAATAAAATGCCTCCACAGAAAGAAACAGGAGTGGGAGACTGTAAAAGGGAATTAAAAGCTTTATTGAATGTAAAGTGAAGTAATGAAAGGCACTGATTTAGGGATGGAAATCAAACTTTTAAGAGGTTATTTTATGCAACATAATAGAGAACTGAAAAAGAAGATCCATAAGACTTTTCTGTCATAAAAACATTAAAAGAGAATAATGAGTCCCAGGCTTCTCTGTGTCAAATTGTGTGAATAAGGCGAAAGTTCATACAGGAATAAATGGATTTGCTTTCTAGAACGGAGCAACAATGCAGGTGACGTATGACAGTTCAGGCACTGCATGCCGGAGCAACTAGACACAAGGACAGTTTCCCCCCCCCCCGAATGCAATCACTCTGCTAAACAACTAATTCCCACAACTCTGTCAAACTATCTAAAAAGGCAGTATTACCATCATTATTCTCATTGTCCCTATTCTTTATCTCCTTATCTTCTTATGACTATAACTTTGTTGCTTGTATCTTACGATTTATATTGTTTACTTAGTATCCTAGTATGATTTATGTTGATTGCTTATTTAGTGTTGTATCTAATGTTTTATGATGGATGTATTTTACAATGACTATATTAATGGTCTATCAATATTGTTGTATGTGCATCGAGAGCTTATGCACCAGAAACAAATTCCTTATAATCATGGCCAATAAAGAATTCTATTCTATTCTATTCTATTCTATTCTATTCTATTCTATTCTATTCTATTCTATTCT
>NW_020769332.1:2259612-2272875 GCF_900518735.1 Pseudonaja textilis | reverse complement strand
CTATTCTATTCTATTCTATTCTATTCTATTCTATTCTATTCTATTCTCTCTCATCCTGGGCACCCTTTTTTTTTCAACTATTACTATCTGGCAGACAGTTCAGAATAATAAAAACCAGGACAAACAGGCTGAAAAACAGCTTTTATCTCAGAGCAGTAGCTCTTTTGAATTCTGCTGTATAGTACAGTGTTGGTGCAGTGTCAGGGGTTTTCAGTTCAATGTGTGGAGTGTGAAGGATGTGTGTTTATGTTTATTTTCATGATCGTGGTCATAATGTGCACTGAAGATGATGTGTAATTTCGTTGTACAAAGTGCAATGACAATAAAGTAAGCTAAACTAAACTCTGCATCTGTTCTGTTCTATTCCATTCTTTGTTCCATTCCATTCTATTTTCTATTCTATTTTCTATTCTATTCTATTTTCTCTTCTCTTCTCTTCCCTTCTCTTCCCTTCCCTTCCATTCTATTTTCTGTTCCATTCTATTCTGTTCCATTCTATGCTGTTCTGTTCTAGTCTACTCTGCTCTATTCATTTAGTGACTGTTCAAAGTTACAACAGCATTGAAAAAAGTGACACGACCCTTTTTCACCTTTGCAACACCCCATGATCATGTGATCAAAATTCAAACCCTTGCCACCTCCTATTTATGACCGTTGCTGTGTCCTGGGGTCATGTGATCACCTTTTGCAACCTTCTGACAAGCAAGGCCAATGGGGAATGGGGAAGCCAGATCCACTTAACAACTGCAGTACTAATTGAACAACTGCAGGGATTCACTTAACGACTGTGGCAAGGAAGGTCGTAAAAAGGGGGCAAAATTCACCTAACAAATGTCTCGCTTAGCAATAGAAATTATGGGGTTAATTGTGGTTGTAAGTCAAGGATTACCTGCCTATCAGAAGATGGTAACAAGTGTTAGAGGAATTTAATCCCAAGTCTTCTAAGGCTAGATGTGTGGGGGTTCAGCTCCCCAGATTCTCAGCCAGAGACGGGCTGGGAGCTGGCAGCCCTTCTTCTGTAAGCTGGCTGGTTGGGAAAGTTGCACTGAGCCATCCTGCCTTGGCTCGTTTTGCGTCAGTCCTGCTCAGCTAAAAACGACCCTCCACGTCATTCCCTGCATTAGGGAATGCCTCTTATCTGCTTCCTTGCAGTAGAGTTGCTCCTGAAGACCTTTTCATCAGTCAAGCGGAAAAGCGATGGGGCTGGGTGGATGGAGGAGAAATGTGGGTGGCCTTGGAGCCCTGTCTGATCCGGGAGAGTCTTGACTGGGAGCAAGGAGGAGACTCCATCTGTGCCAAGTGGGTCTTCTCAGCTACTAGAGAGGTTTGAGAGGACTGGATAACCTCCCCCAGTCTTCTACTGATCTTCCGTGCTTGAGCCCATCCGCAATGGAGAGAGAGGCCTAGCAGTGGCTTAGCTCCAGCCTCACATGTTTTCCTAGGGAGAGGTAGAAGTGCCAAGAGTTAGAGAGGATCTGGGGCAGTGGTGGGATTCAAAATTTTTTTTACTACCAGTTCTGTGGGCGTGGCTTTGTGGGTGTAGCTTTGTGGGCGTGGCTTTGTGGGCATGGCAGGGGAAGGGTATTGTGATGACCCAAAGCGTGACACAAAAATAATACAGTCACAAAAGTAGAATAAATTCCCTTTAATGCCTCTAACTTGGGCCTCAATGTCCAATTATCCTTGACTTGATATCAAACTCTTCCAAAAAAACAGTCTATGAAGAAAGTAAATGCAGTCTGAACCAAAAGTAAAAATAATTAGAAATTTTTAAAAAAACAAATCACACTGGAGAATAGATGGGCTTGGCAGGGCCAGTCAGGGGTGGTATTTGCTCGTTCTCCAAACTTCTCAAAATTTCTGCTACCGGTTCTCTAAAAGCTGTCAGAACCAGCTGAAGACCACCTCTGATCTGGGGGCTACATAAAGTGAGGAATCTCGTGACGGGATATCTCCATGAATATCCTTTCTACCTTTAAAGTCTTTTTCAAATGGAGAGGATGCAAGTGCCTTGAGCTGTATGTGGAGGGAAGAGGCTGGTTTCATAGAAAAGAGCCAGAATTTAGTTCAAGTACTCCTCTATTTCCAGAACTTGAGGGATTTTTCAGCAAGGAGATATCAGTGAACACCTTTCCTCTCATTTGAAGAAGGGGAGTGGATCTTGACTGCCTCTGAGATATTTTGGCCATCCTAGCAATGGAAGTCTTGTAAGATGGTCAGTTCTGTGCTTCTCTGTTCCACAGATGGATAACATCTGGGGCCCACCCAAACGTTTCTCTTCCAAAAGGAAGCCGCGTGGGCCCATATCCTCTGTCCTTCATAGGAGGAGACCCCAGGAAGAAAAGAGAAGAACTCATTCATGGCTCTGCCTTGACCGCTCCCTCCTCATGTTGCTGTTTTGGCCCAATTCTCTCTCTCTCTCTCTCTCTCTCTCAGTCTCTCTCTCTCTCTCTCTCTGGGGTCTTGGGTGAAGCCATTTTCTTCAGCACTCAAAGATCCCGTACAAGTTCCCAGGAAAGCAGCACAGCAGTCAAGCTGTGGCCAGGAAGCTACCTCATGTAATCAGATTGACAGAGTTGGAAAGGACCTTGGAAGGCCATCTCATCCACCCCCTGTCCAAGCAGGAGACCCTACACCATTTGCAATAAATGGCAGTCCAATCTCTTCCTGAAAGCCTCCAGGGATGAAGCTCCCACAACTTCTGAAGGCAACTTCTGTTCCATCGGTTCATCTCACTGTCGGAAAATTTCTCCTTATTTCCAGGTTGAATCTCTCCTTGATCAGTTTCCATCCATTATTCCTTGTCTGGCTTTCGGGTGCCTTGGAAAATAGCTTGACCCCTCCCTCCCTGTGGCAGCCCTTCAAATAATGGAAGACTGCTTTCCTGTCTCCCCTGGTCCTTCTCTTCCCTAGACTAGCCAGGCCCAGTTCCTGCAACCGTTCATCGTATGTTTTAGCCTCCAGTCCCCTCATCATCCTGGTTGTTCTTCTCTGCACTCTTTCTAGAGCCTCAACATCTTTTTTATAGTGCGGTGACCAAAACTGGATGCAGGATTCTTATGTGTGGCCAGGAGAGGACTTCCTCTGAGCCAAGGGGGAGAAATGGAGGATGAAGCTTTTCTAAAGGTAGACAAGAGGGAAGGAGACTCCCCACTTGGACTGGCTGTCAGAGGCCACTTTACAGCTCATATCAAAAGTTTCAGCAGCATTGGCTGTCTTGGTCCACCCTGTTCCTGAGCAGTTCTATGAAGAGTCAACCCTGTGCTCCTCGGTCATCACAGCGATCAACCAGAAAATCTTCCCAGGCAGATCAGGTTAAACATCTTGGCTCTTTCGTGGCCTGGATTTGTGGAGATTTTCACAGCAATATGAAGAAGGAGGCTGAGAAAGGGGAAGTTAGGACTCTCTGGGCCCCAACTTGCCTTCTGGAGCACATCTGGATAGCATCACCCTCGCTACACGCGAATGTGTGTGCTGGGTCTGCCTGTGTGTGCAGGCACCTGGTTTTATTTTCCTGCTGATGCCAGGTGCCTGCTGTCTTCCCGCCGTGCTTATTCGGGGCATATTGAAAAGATCCTTTCCGATTAAGCAAAATGTGGTAGAAAACAAACCCCCTCAATTTCTCCTGTTTTCCATTCTTCTCCAGATCAATAGCATAAGCCTTACTGAAGCTCATTTCCTCGTCTTTTATCAAATTATTTGTTTTGGGATGTTTTTTTCCTGATCATTCTTATTGGATTAAGCTCAGAGCTGTCTCTGTTTGGTTTCTCAGCCACGCAGTGGAGTCTGTACAGTGCAGTTTTTCTTGCAGAGTTCCAGGACTTTGGCAGAACTGCTGTATTTGGAATTTCATTGCTCTGAGAAATGGCAGGCAAGGTACCAGCCACGGGTCTCCAACGGTTCTCAGTCTCAGCAAGGTTAGGATGCATGGACTTCAGCTCCCAGA
Source organism: Pseudonaja textilis (assembly GCF_900518735.1). The sequence continues at coordinate 2,268,929 of NW_020769332.1, read as the reverse complement.
ATTCCCCAGCCAGCCATGAATTCTGGGAGGGTTGACATCCTTATATCTTAAAGTTGCTGGGAGTGAGAAACCATGCGGTACTGCTTGCTCCACTTCATTCCAGTTTCTATTTAATTTTCTTTTCAATTTTTAATTTTTCAAAAACATCAGCAGCATATTATGGCCCACGTTCCTTTTGGATCGTTAGTGCAGTGGGGGGATTGGAGCTGCCAAAAATCCAGACAACCGTTGAATTGCAGAATAGAGAGTTTTCTGTATCTCTTTGCTGCCAGGGCTCTTCTCCAGGGCTTTGTTAAAACAAAAGTGTTTCATCTGTTAGCCAGCAGAACACCAAGCCAGCTGTCCCCACAGCCGCTTCCAGTGGCCTCTGTCCCCAAGATCGGGGCAAGGAGCAGGTCTCCAAAACATGGAGTCTTCCTGTGTCCCTCTCGGTTGGAATGAAAAGCACGGATTTTGGCTGGATGATTGTATGGGGCACTACGCGTCAAGGAATGGGATTTCTACCGTGATATGATGACCCTGGGCATGGCATAAAGGCAACACGGTCAGATAATCAGTAGGGGTCCTTTTATTAGCTCCAATTTTGCCCTTAATGTCCTGGTTACCTTCTGGCTGGAGAGAACCTCTCCCAGGAACAGCCTTTGACTGCAGAAAATCAAGTCCAAAACACGGTCAATAAAACTGTAACTATAAGTCTAAACAAGGCAAAATGAAATAATTAATCTGGCAGGGCAGGAGCAAGAATTCCAGACGTGAAGGCACAGCAATAATTCAACATGGTTAGGAAGACGCCAGGAACACAGATAACCAAAGTTAACACAAGATAAACTCATGTTTGTTCCCAGAAGATGCCACACTCAGCTTTCATCTCTTTTAAACTCTCATTCCCAGGTGCACCTAATGAAGGCAATCAGGGCCCTTTCCTCCCCCATAAGCCATGCAACCCACGTTGCTCTCTTCTCCCTTCCTCCCTGTGTACCCTAGGATGAAGACGGGGTGGGCCTGGGTCTTCCTCTGAACTCCCTCTCCCTTGTTCTACCTTTTTCCTGCTCTGCCCAGCCGGACTTTGCCCTTCCCCAGTTTCCTCCACAGCCAACGGAGCCACTCTCCCACTCCCCGTCAGCTGTTCGTCTTCCTCTTCGGATTCAGACTCTGACAAGGACATGACACGTGGATTGTCTTATTCACTTTATGTGGAATAGTCCAAGATGGACCTTTCCTTTGGTCCTGTGGCTCGAAGCCCTGATGGAAGACATGGGGGCCACAGCCTGTGCCTTCCTCTGCCCCAAAGATCTGGAGTGGGAGCCCCTCTGCCGCTTCTCTTCTGCTTGAAACTGGGATGTTCTGACTGCCTGTCCAGGACATTCTGTTGTTCAAAATAAGCCGTCAAGCCAAGCAGATGATTAATGCCAGAAAGAAGCAGTTCCCCATTCTCCCTTCCCGACCTGGAGATGTTGTCGGAATTTGGCTGAGCTGTGCAAGGCTAAAAATGGAAAAGATTTGCAGCAGACGTTACTCTGGTACATCTACAGAAATGAAAGCGTCCTTTCAAACAATCCATGTTGAAAAGGATGCTGGGTTGTTGTTTTTTTGTAAATCTGTAGGTGATGGACATTGGCATCTGCCAGGGGTGGAGGGATGGTGAGGGTGGGAATCACAAGGAAGAACCTACAGTAGGGGACATAATTCACATCCTGTTATGGTTAGTAATAAGCTTTTTAATGGGATAAAAGCTAAATCTGGTCTGTGTTGTGGCCTGCCGGTAGCCTCCAGAGATGGCAGCAGAGTTGGACAGTGGGGAGGAACATGGGCCAGTCTGGAGTCTGGGGAGGACTCGGACGAGGGTCCTGCATCCGATGCAGAGGTGCGGCCAGGACCATCTGAGAGTTGTGTGCTGACTCAGGAGCCTCCAGAATCCGGCAGCAGCGAGGCAGAGGAACAGGGGGAGCCTGTTCTCAGTCCGTGTGTACGCAGAGCTGCCAGAAGGCAAGAGCAGCTAAGACAAAAGGGGTGACTCGGGAGTAAGGCTGGGAGGTGATTGCCCCTCCCATAAGGTATAAAGGAAGTGCCTTTGCAGGAAGCAAAGTCATTTGCTCTGTTCGGATTAAACCTTGAAGCTCTGTGTGGACTTCGTACTTCGGTTGGTTTTTTACCGTTCATTTGGCACTTCAGTTATTGACAGCCATTCAAAGGAGAGAAAGGTGGGTGATTATCTCGAGAGACTGTTTGGGACTCATTAGGGGCTGGGAAGGAACATAATTACCAGCGTTGAAATAAAAAGAGAGATCGTGTGCTTAATTACGGTCTCAGGAAGCCTTGATCAGAACAATGTAGTGGTTAAGACATCAAATTAGGAACTAGACTGTGAGTGGGTGACCTTGGGCCAGTCACTCACCCTCAGCCCTTGGAAGGAGATAATGGTAAACCACTTCTGAAAAATCTTGCCAAAGAAACTGCAGGGACATGTCCAGGCAGTTTTTAATGATCAGACACAACTGAATGGGAATTTTTTAAAAAGCTAAAAAGATACTAGTGATCAGTATCATCAGATACTAATAGCAATAGCACTTAGACTTTACAGCCCTCTCTAAGCGGTTTACAGAATCAGCCTCTTGTCCCCAGCCATCTGGGTCCTCGTAATATTATCTGCCCTTTTAAAAAATAGCTTTAATCTGTTTTTGAGCAAAGTGCAGGATCAGTGGTTGGACCTATTATGCAGAAGTATCTCTATTTAGGATCCAATCAGGGTTTGTCTTCTAAGTGGACTCATGATGGAGCCATCTTCAGGAAACTTTTCTCTAGCAGAGTGTTTGCTGTGCTGTCTGTGGGGTTTATGTGGTGCCTATTGTAGGTGGCTTTTCAGATGTTGGTTGGGGTGTGTTGATGGCTAGCTTTGAAGTTGTTGGCTGTTGTTTGTTTGAGCTGCCCAGCCCTCGCCTCCTAAGTACTTGAGAGGGTTGGGGTAAATCATCACTCCTGTTGATTCATGAGGGTTCTGTTTCCCAGGCTTCAATCATTTCCCTGGCTGTTTTTGTGCCTGCTCTTCCAACAATCTTAGTAGCTGCAAAATTGAATGTATGTCCTTGTTCATTGCAGTGTGAGGCTACCAATGTCTTTCGGTCTCCTTGTCTGAGTGCTCATTTGTGTTCTTGCAATCTGTTGGTTAGCTTCCTCCCTTCTGTCCTACATAGTCATAGGGGCAATTCTTGCAGGGGATCTGGTAGATTACATTGGAAGTATCTCCCACCTCCAAGCGATCTTTATAATGGATAATGTGTCCTCATATGGTAGCCTCTGTGCTGTGTGCGATGCCCACTTGCAGATCTTGGAAGCTGCGTTCTACAGCTTCCGAAATGTTTTGGATGTAGGGCAGGGTGTGCCATGTGGTTGGTCTTGTCTCTATTTAACCACCCAGACATCAAAATTCCCCACCAGTGTTTCTGAAATACAGTTCCCAGTGCCCTCCAGCTGTGGCCATGCCTCGGGGGCTCACTTTGGTGCAGAAAATACTGGGCCTAGTGGAAGAATAGCTCCATAGGCAAAGAACCTCTTTGGACCACCACGGATCAGAACCTCAAATCTGTAAGGTGTAGCAAAGTCCTCCTCTGGGCATCCATTTCTCTTCTCCTCACAGGCAGAAGAAGAAGTTCACTTTTTAAGGATACACATAATTTGCGTAGAAGTTCTCCTCTCATCAAAAATACACACAGTCCCTGGAGTCAGTGTTTTGCTGAGGGGAGCAGGAAGGCAGATCTGTCATTAAAGAAAAGCAAAACCCCACGTCCTTAGGGTGGATCTCTCTTCCTTAGAATGGCTTGGCTGGAGCGAAAATAAACAGGTCAGGGTGCACAAAGAATTGGGGTACCTCCTCGTGCAGAGCTTCCGTTATTTAATCGGAGGGTTTCTGTTTATTACATTTGTAATGTACTTGTTTGGCGGGGGTGGGGTGGAACAAGAGCTCTTGCAAAGCAGTCTACAAAACTTTTATCTTAAAAAAATGCACGCCAAAATAAGTAAATGGCAAGTTATTGAAGGAGCCATCCTAACTCCACCTTCCTTCTTTAAGACAACTCTAAGGTTGGTCGTGTGTTTAGACAGTCTCCTCCCAGCATGCTTCTCTGGTACATCAGGGGCTGCCAGATACCTTAATGAAACACACATGGTGCATGACTGTCCAAAACTACGTGCTCCTTTGTCCAACAGTAAGGCATAGAAGCCCAGTACAAAGCCGGATTCCAGGAGGGAGCTGGAAGTGGTGGACGGGGCTAAGGAAGAGCAGCTGCAAAAGGAGTTCAGACCTCAGGATCTGCAGAGGGTGGGAGGGCCCCCCCCACGGTGAAGTCCAGCTGGGCAGTTGGTGGGGCTTTTTAAGACCAGGCATTGGTAGGACCACGGCAGTGGTGGCTCCCTGGGAAAAAAGCAGCTCGATGGAGGGACTCCTTTGGGGTTCAGAAGGGAATGTCTTTTTTCTGGAGAAGAAGAGGGCAGGATCTCTCCTGCACTGAAGATATTTAAGCAGAGGTTGGATGCCCATCTGACGGGGATGCTGGACTGTTGTGTTCCTCTATTGGATAGCGGGTTGGATGATGATCTCTAAGGTTATTTCCAATCCTTATATGAGAAGCTAGCATTCTACAAAGTAAAGCACCAGCTTCTACCCTTCCTTCCTTCCTTCCTTCCTTCCTTCCTTCCTTCCTTCCTTCCTTCCTTCCTTCCCTCCCTCCCTCCCTCCCTCCTTCCTTCCTTCCTCCCTCCCTTCCTCCCTCCCTCCCTCCCTCCCTCCCTCCCCTTCCCTGAAAAGCCTCCTAAACACCCTTCAAAAATATTGGGAGGTCACAGAGTTTTCTTGGGAAGGGGCCACTTGCCCAGGGAAAACTACAGAGGCCAAGAACGTACTCATGGGCCAGAGGAGAAGAGGGCGTGCGACTTTCCCCGCTTGCCTTCTTCAAGATGGTGACTGTGGATGGCTGTTCATAAGCAGAATGGGACAACTCGCTGTGCCTAGCTCGCCACAGCACAATTCATTACAGGACAATTCAACCACTCAGTTTAATTATTTAAAATAAATAACAATATTGTAATTTTTGTCATTCATATTTCATTTTGTCCCTCCTTTTGCATCCTTTCCTTAATGATTCTATTTCACCTTTTCTTTGATATTAGTGTAACTCTTGACCTGTGGCGAGTTGGCTGCGGCGAGTTGGCCGTGGAGAATTGTCATAGACCCATTCATGTAAACCCCTAGAATATGTTTTTCGGTTCCCCATGTGCCACAGGTCCAATCATCATTTAGTGGGCTATCATTCTGCAGCAAGCATGTATCTGATGCTTTGTCTGTTGTCTCCCCTCTGCTGTTTGGGTGGGAACAGGTGAGGGAAAAGAGAGTGAAATGAAACGGGGAAGGAGAAGAGAGGAAGGCGGAGGAGAGACCCTGATGGTTAAAATAGTCTTATGAGGAACCGTCACTAAAGCCTCCATAGAAACTGACAGAACAATTAATAAGTGGAAGTTGTGGGTTCTCCAACACTGGAAGTTTTTAAGAGATTGGATAACCATTTGTCTGAAATGGTATAGGTTTCCTGCCTGAGCAGGGGGTTGGACTAGAAGACCTCCAAGGTCCCTTCCAACCTGTCATGCCCTTGGTAGAGTCAGACTCTGAGGGAGAGGAAGAACAGCTGACAGGAAGTGGAGATGTGGGTCCGGAGGTTGTGGAGGAGGCTGGGGAAGGGCAGAGGCTGGCTGGGCAGTCAGAGGAGGACCCAGGCCCATCCCCTCTCCGTCCTAGGGCACGCAGGGAGGAATGGAGAAGGAAACAGCTTGGCTTATGAGAGAGGAAGTGGCCATGATCCTCCTCATTGGTTGCAGCTGGGGAGACGAGTATATAAGAGAGACAATTACAACACAATGTTGGCAGAAGCCAAGTGTTTTATTTTGGGCTGAAGTTATCTTGGTTGGCGTCCTTCCTACAGACTGTGCCTTGTTATCTCCTTGCATTGGTAATTACTTATCCTAGTCCAGTGTGGAAATTTCTTCATTGTAGTTTGTTTTGTTTTTTTAATTTCACCTCTATCTGCTCATTAAGCTTGGATTGTATTGCTTTCTTTTGAAGACTCTTTTTGAATACGTTTTATCTCCAGCTGAGAATTATCGAACAGTGAGGCCAAGTTGGAGGCATTAAAGGACATTTATTTACGTTTTGGATTTTGTTACGTTTGTGTTACACTCCGGGTCATCACACAACCCTTCCAACTCTGTTATTCTCTTATCTGAAAACTTGCAGGAGATCTGAACTGTGGACCTTCAGCCCTGGTAGCTCTTTTTCCTCCTTGGGAAGGTCCTTCCAAAGAGACGGGATTTCCTTATCTCTGGTGTGTGTGTGTGTGTGTGTGTGTGTGTGTGTGTGTGAGAGAGAGAGAGAGAGAGAGAGAGAGAGAGAGAGAGAGAGAGAGAGAGAGAGACCTGGCCTCGCTTCTGTTCAAGGCCAGCCTGGAGTCCAAGAGCAGCTCATGATCGTCAGCGGGGTTGTCCTCTCTGCTCCTGCAGAAAAAAATGGGGGGGGGGGAAATAAGTGAAGCACGCGGTGCTGTTTTCTAATCTGGGGGTGGACGAATGTTACATAATGCCCCCCCCCCCCCCCTCCTCCTCCTCCTCCTCCTCCTCCTCCTCCTCCTCCTCCTCCTCCCGCTCTCCTCCAAAGACACATTCTAATGATTAATTTGAGGCTCTGGCAGCCGCCATCCTTGGAATAACATTTTAAACATGACTTTTCCACTGCCGCTTGCCAGCAGTCTTTAGTGTGTTCTGTGGCGGCTGTAAAACTTCGCTTCAGGATGGGCTTTGCTCCCCTTACCAAATGTGTCTGGAATGCGCAGATGTTTTCTTTGGAGACCTGGGAGCCAATGGGCTCCACGCATCAGACAACGCACCAGATACTGAGTGGGTCCTGTTTGCAAGATCACAAGCAAACAACAGGGAGGAGCTACACGCTCCGGTTGGCACCGGGCCGGCCTTCCGAACCTCCTCGGTTGCCTTTCTGGGCTGAGCCCGAGAAGCACAGATGGACACGTTGCACTTCAGCAGGGAAGCCTTTCCGTCTCTCCCTCTCCCCTTGTCAGCTGTTAACAATTGCAAATGCGGTTGGACTTTTGTGCAGGGCGATCCATTCTTCCTTTATGGGGAAAAGATTAAAAGAACAGAATATTGTGGCATTAAGGTGCTGGAAGACAGCTGGGCGGGTGGGATGCAGGCTTCCTTCCTCAACCTGGCAAGGGGCGCAGCAGAAGTCGGGCTTCTGTGGGAGCCCCTCGGCGGGAGCGCCATCAGTGCGGGAATCAAGCCCGGGGTGGCGGCTTTCCCAACGCAGCTGCACATGGCATGGGGTACACTATCTGGGGTCCCAAAAGAGGAGGTGGAGGCTGATGTGGGGAGAAGCCAAGTCTTTGGGGCATAGCAATGCCACTGCTGTTGCTGGGTGACCAGTGGTGGGATTCAAATATTTTTACTACCGGTTCTGTGGGCGTGGCTTGGTGGGCGTGGCAGGGGAAGCATATACTGCAAAATCCCCTCCCCACCCCACCCCACTAACCTGCTTTCCAGCTCCATTCTCCTGTGCAGGGCAACCAAAGGAGACCCCGCCGATCAGCTGGGACTTGGGAGGCGGAGAATAGATGGGGTTGGCAGGGCCAGTCAGAGGTGGGAGTGGCTGGTTCTCGGAACTACTCAAAATGTCCGCTACCTGTTCTTCAGAACCAGTCAGAACCGGCTGAATCCCACCTCTGCTTCCTTCCCTTTGTTCCTCTTGTTCTGCCCCTTTCGTTCCTCTCTTCCTTCTCCTTTCGTTGCTGTCTTCCTTCCAATGGTGGGATTCCAATTTCTTTACTACCGGTTCTGTGGGCGTGGCTCGGTGGGCGTGGCTCGGTGGGCGTGGTTCGGTGGGCGTGGCAGGGGAAGGATATATTGTAAAATCCCCCTTCCCTCCCCACCCCACTAACCTGCTTTCCAGCCCTGTTCTCCTCTGCAGGGCAACCAAAGGAGACCCAGCCGATCAGCTGGGACTCAGGAGGCAGAGAATAGATGGGACGGGGCCAGTCAGAGGTAGGATTGGCCGGTTCTCCGAATTTCCACTACTGGTTCTCCAGAACCGGTCAGAACCTGCTGAACACCCCCTCTGTGTGTGACCCTGTCCTTTCATTGTGTTCACCCTGATTTTCAGTTTGAGAATATGCAGCGTCTTTCTCGCCCGACCCCCACTTGCAAATCCGGTCTCCTTTGGGAGAAGCAGCGAGTCCGAGTGCTGCCTTTCCTTCCATCTTTTTTTGATCCATAATCAGTTTCATTATCATTGTGAAGGATCTGATGGATTATGTTGTGCCGCGTAGATTGACGTTTTCCACCACGATGTCCCTAACATTGGTCCTTCAGGTCTTCCAGTAGCAGGTTGGAAGTGACCGCTGCCACTGAGTCCATCCCCCTTGCCACTGGTCAGTGGTTGCCCTCTTCTCTTCCACCGTTCTTGGCATCAGAGCCAACTCCAGAGATAATTCAAGGCTGGCCATTTGTACCTGCAGGAAGAAGATCTCTGGACCAATTGCTTTCAGCTTCTACAAAGTCCACTTTCAGTGCCAAAAAGTGTAGCAGAGAAGACCACCGCCTGGGCTGTTCTGATCTTTGTATCTACAGGTCGTCTTTGACATTGTCATAAGTCAAGGACTACTTATAGTGGAAGGAAACTGATCAAAGAGAGAAGAACCTGGAACTAAGGAGAAACTTCCTAAGAGGGAGGACAACCAGCCAGTGAAACTGTTTCCCTCCAGAAGTTGTGGGGGCTTCATCACTGGAGACTGGACAGTCGCTTGTCTGAAATGGTATAGGGCCCCCTGCTAGAGCAGGGGGTTGGACTAGAAGACCTCCAGGGTCCCTTCCAACACTGTTATTATATGTTGTATGTTCTATGTGTAGAGAAAGAATGTGCCCCTTCCCCTAGTAGTGGTTCTTCACAGCCACACCTAATCCAGAGACCTGTAGGATTGGCCGTCGCCTGAACAGCATCTGTTCTCATTCCATGCTAAGCCGATATTCTGCTGATGAATCATGGGGTTTGCTGGTGATGCTTTTCAGTCTGATTATGAGTTACTACTTGCTTTTGCTCTTTGACAGGGTCCCCGATGTATTGGGTATGAATGGGTGGCTGACCATGTCTTGCTGTGTTCTGTCCTTATAGTTTTGGGGGGAAATGATCTTTGGTGGGATGGGTAGGCTTGGAATTCATTTTCTTTCTTTCTTTCTTTCTTTCTTTCTTTCTTTCTTTCTTTCTTTCT
>NW_020769332.1:2243586-2259602 GCF_900518735.1 Pseudonaja textilis | reverse complement strand
CTTTCTTTCTTTCTTTCTTTCTTTCTTTCTCTTTCTCCCTTCCTTCCTTCTTCTCTCTTTCCTTTTCTTTTTCTTTCCTTCCTTCCTCTCCCTCCCTCCTTCTCTCTCTCTCTCTCTCCTTCCTCCTTCTTTCTTTCTTTCTTTCTTCATTTACATGGCTTCTCAGTGGTTAAGGAAAGACAGCAGCCCAGACTCAAAACCCGAGCACCATGCGACAGGGTGAGCTCCCATCCATGCCCCAGCTCCTGCCAACTTAGCAGTACAAAAGCATGCAAATGCGAGTAGATAAATAGGTGCCACTACAGTGGGAACAGCGTTCCTTGAGGGCATGTTGGCCACTTGACAGTGGAAATATCTTTGGGCAGCCCTGGTTCAATGGCCTTGAAATGGAAATGAGCACCGCCCTCCCCCCCCGCAAAATCAACAACAATGACCAGCAGAGTAAAACCTGCAGGGACTCCTTTACCTTTTATAAAAGTATACCTTCCCAGCCCAAACCATGTGAATCTGGGTGATGCATAGAATCATTAGAGAAAAATACAAAAGGAAAATAATATGTACCATTAAAGCTGTTTCAAATGATGATCAGAACTAAAATATATTTATAAGTCGCCAGTTGAGAACCCTTACTCATCCTTGTTCCATTTGTCCAAGGAAAAGGCCAGAAGTTAACAGCCTTTCCAAAGGTCTTCAGGATTGGGGCCAACCATATAAGACAGATATGCGTGGGTGGGTGGGTGGGTGGTAGAGGAATTCTCAATCCCCGCCTTGCTATTCCCCATTTCATTTCCTGCTTACTTCCCAGGGATGCACTATGCTGCCGTAGGCCCCCTCTTCTCTGTGTCCAGAAGGGGAATTAACTATCTAGGTTTGGATGACACATAAACCACTGATTAAATTAGCTATGGGAACATATTGTGGTTAAGAGTCACTGCTGTAGCTGCAATTTAATAGCTGCATCGCATGCCAAGCCTTCCTACTTCATAGCTGGCATATCACCTAATCAGGTCATAATCACCTGCCAACGAAACCAGCCCGTGCCCCTTAGGATCCCACCCCTAGAGTGACCCCAGACCCTCTGGGCCCAAACAAAGGAGACTCCTTCCAGTTCCGGATTCAGCTACCTCCATAGGTTTGTCTATCCAGGGCAAACTCCCAGTGAGAACTGCTGAGAAATCTAACCTTTTAATAAGCAAATAGTCTTCACAGAATCATTGTGAAAAAGAAGCAGTGGGAATTATTAGGAAGGGGACTGCAATGCTTCACATTTTTAAATAGGTTTTATTTGTACATATTTTTCTTTATCACATATGAGTGCTTAATATACAGTGTATTGTCTGAGTCAACTTACTTATACATAATATCAGTACTAATAACAATATTTACTCATAACTAATAATCTTCTTCCAACTTTTAATTTCTGCCTTTGTTGTCTAATCATTTGTAAAACAAATCCCATGTTAAAATATATTCTGTGTCTTCTTTCTCCTTTATTTTTAATGTTAACCTATCCATTTCCACACAGTCTAATATTTTTAAATTATATTTTCATCTGTCAAAATTCCCTCATTTTTCCAATTTTGGGCAAATACATTTCTTACTGCTGTCAACACATGTAATATTAAATATACCCCTTTATCATATTTTTCAGGCAATATGCCTAACAATAATACTTCTGGCTTTAAATCTATATGTTGCTTTATCATTTTCTCTAATGCTTCACATTGAAAGGCTGATTTTGAGCATGCAGGAGCACGTAGAAGATTGCTGTGCAGTTGCTGAAAGCAGCTGCATCTCTTCCCAGGATTGTGTGGCTGCAGCTGACACACTGGCCGATTCAAAGCGCTGTGGCCCATATCTCAACACCAATGTCTGTTTATTTATTGCATTTAGAACTTGTTCTTCCCCGCCTCCAGAATCCAAGATGGCATACCGTCAGGGGTGGCATTCAGCCACTTCTGGGCAGTTCTGGAGAACCAGTAGAGGAAATTTTGAGTAGTTCAGAGAACCGGCCAATCCCAACTCTGACTAGCCCCGCCCTCATCTCTTCTCTGCCTCCCATCGAGTCCCAGCCGATCGGCTGGGCCTTCTTTGGTTGCCCTGCACAGGAGAACGGAGCTGGAAAGCAGGTTAGTAGGGTGGGGAGGGAAGGGGGATTTTGCAGTATATCCTTCCCCTGCCACGCCCACCAAGCCATGCCACACCCACCAAACCAAACCATGCCCACCAAGCCATGCCCACAGAGCCAGTAGTAAAATTTTTTGAATCCCACCGCTGCATACCGTGTCCCCTCTCTCTTATCTAAACGAGAACCCCAGAAAATAAGTTAGATGGCAAGGCAGGCCGAAGTAGGCCTTTGTGCTCCAAGGTGGTAGATGGTGCTGATATCGGGTGCATAAAAGGAGATTCAGATACGATGCATAATGAAAGCAACTTTATTTATGGAAACTGGCCTTTGTCAGAAGGAAGGGGCCCCATCGCTTGGCTGTAACTTTCCCAAGCGCAGAGCTCCATCGCAATGCAGCAGCTGACGCCAGTTTCTAACTGACCCTGGTTGCAGTATTCGCTACCCTTATAACAGAGTTGGAAGGGACTTTGTAGGTCATCTAGTCCAACCCCCTGTCCAAGCAGGAAATTCACCATTGCTGACAATCTCTTCTTGAAAGGTTCTAGTGATGGAGCTCCCACAACTTCTGAAGACAAGATTGTTCTCGCTGTCAGAAAGTTTCTCCTTATTTCCAGGTTGAATCTCTCCTTGATCAGTTTCCATCCATTATTCCTTGTCTGGCCCTCAGGTGCCTTGGAGAATAGCTTGACCCCCTTCCTCCTCTCTGGGGCAGCCCCTCAAATATTGGAAGACCGCTATCCTGTCTCTCCCCTGGTCCTTCTCTTCCCTAGACTAGCCAGGCCCAGTTCCCGCAACCGTCCATCGCATGTTTTAGCCTCCAATCTCCTCATCCATCCTGGTTGCTCTTCTCTGCCCTCTTTCTAGAGTCTCAACATCTTTTCTATAGCGCGGTGACCCTTGCCTGGCCTTTTCACTTGCCTCCCTTTTTATGCACGTCACCTTTTTCTCACAGAATAACCTCTAGTTATTCCCCTTGTGCACCGTGACTCCGGATGCACCCGTGTGGGCTGGGAATGCGCACGAGGATCACCGTTTCTGCGTAAAAGAGCTGCCTGATGTCACAGTAGCTTCTTTCTCTTCCCCGGGTGGGATCTGCAGTTCTTGGAATGAAAGAACGCGGCTATTCTCGACTCTGGGAACAGAGCAAGGGTGCGGCTTTTGCAGAGGGGCTTCCACTTTTTTTCCTCCTGGCTCTCTGGCAAGAAGAATGATGGTGTCTGCCCCCCCCCCTTTATCCATCCTGGGTTGACATTCCCTGCAGCTGGGAAGCAGAGAGCCAGCTGTTTGGGAGGGAAGGGAATAATAAGGCGTCTTCTTTTCCCAGGCGGTTCATGAGCAAAGCAAAGACTTTGAGCGCACGGGAGTGTTTCCCAGTTGCCTCTTCCACATGGAGCAAAGCTGTGAGCTTAACACGGGGGTCTCCAACCTTGGCAACTTTAAGACACGTGGACTTCAACTCCCAGAGTTCCTCAGCCAGCGAAAGCTGGCTGAGGAACTCTGGGAATTGAAGTCCACAAGTGTTAAAGTTGTCCAGGTTGGAGACCCCTGGCTTAAAGGGAGGTGTTGTGTCTGACATTCTTAGCTGCTGGGTGGACTTTGGCTTCACCGAGAACCTTGTGCACCAAGAATTGCTTTAGCAGTGAGGAATGTGCTTTCTGATTAATTGGTTGGGAACGGTATTCCTTCATCCTTGTCTGATCAAGAAGGGAAGCTTTGTCCCCGGACTGTTTGCTGTCTGATGAGTGATGGCGAGGCGCTGGTTTGTTTCTTTGGGGACAGTGAAGAGATGTGCCGAGAGCGGCACACTCTAGTCTGTGCAAGGCACCTCTCTCCTGCGAGCTTAGATGTCGGCCAATTGATACGCTGTCCCTTCTCGTATCTGGGTGGGTTGCAGAAAAGAAATAATACAACAATCATTTTTTTAAAAAAAGCATATAGAGTGTATTTGAAAACTTTAAAACGCTTGGACGAAGAGATATTGAAAGGCTGTGCCTGAACTTCCCTGCCGTTTGATTTCAAATATCCTCTCCAAAAGTTTTTAAAAAGTCCTTTCTTCTGTCTTTGGCTTCGCAGGGCCATAGAGGTAAGAGATGTCCAAGAGCAATGTAGCTTCTTCATTTTGAGCCTTGATGGTGCATTGGTTAGAGTACAGTACTTGCAGGGCTACTTCTGCTGCCTGCCGGCTGCCTGCAATTTGGCAGATCGAATCCCATCAGGCTCAAGATCGACTCAGCCTTCCTTCCTTCCGAGGTGGGTAAAATGAGGACCCAAAATTGCTGGGGACAAGAGGCTGACTCTGTAAATCGCTTAGAGAGGGCTGTAAAAGCACTGTGAAGCGATGTATAAATCCAAGTGCTATTGCTAAGGAAGGGAGGAAGGAGGGAAGGAAGGAAGGAAGGAAGGAAGGTAAGTGGAAGGAAGGAGGCCATCTTGGTGCAATGATTAGAGTGCGGTATTGCAGGTTGATTCTGCCCACAGCCAGAAGTTCAAATCCCACCAGGCTCCAGGTTGACTCAGCCTTCCGTCCTGCCGAGGTTGCTAAAATGAGGACCCAGATTGTTGGGGGCCAGAGGCTGACTCTGTAAACTGCTTAGAAGGGGCTGTAAATGGGTAGGCTTCAAAAATTTGAGCAAAGGGTTCTCTGCCCGGTTGCTGGGTGGATGTGGGTGTGGCCATGGTGGGCGTGGCCTAGTCAGCCTCCTGCACCACGGCGGGGGGGGGGGGGGGGGTGTTTTTGACCTCCATGAGTTCCGGGGGTTTTTCCGAGCCTCTGGGAGGGCGAAAACAGCCTCCCCAGTCGCCAGAGGCTCTGTGGAAGCTGGAAACAGGCCCATTTCTGGCCTTCCCGAACTTCTGGGAGGCCCGTTTTTCACCCTCCCCGAGCCTCCGCCCACGCCCTGAACTTACCTGCACCCAAAATGGGCTCTGAACCGTGCAGAATATTAGCTAAAAGATCTCCTGAACCCCTGCGAACCCCCAACAGCCCACCCCTGGCTGTAAAGTACTGTGAAGCGGTATATAAGTCTAAGTGCTATTGCTATTTTCTATTAGTTTATTTTGTGATCCCACAATACTTCTTTGCAGACAAATGGTGTTTCTTGCAGCTCTTCCAGTGTGTCATTGTTGCTGCTTTGTCATACTGTTGTTTGTTTGTAGTCAGTCTGTGCGATCTTTTTGCCTCAGTTTATTTGATGTGAATGATGGTTGCTGTTGTCATTGCTGGAACTTGTCTTTTTAACAGTGGGAGGGATTTAAGTAGATTATGGCTGCAGAGGATCATAGCAGACAGCATCACCTAACTCATTTTGGCTAATCTTGGACCTGAAGTGGAAGGTCTAAAAACCAGGACGAGGACAAAAATTTCCTATACTATTGGCAAAAAAAACCAAGACACGGACATAACCTCAGAGTTTCTACGAGTCGGGTGGAATTGGGTATGTGTAGTCAAGTGAAAAGAAGGGCCAGGGAGGACGTGATAGCAGCATTTCAATATTTGAGGGGCTCCTACAAAGGCAAGGGGGTCAACCTATTTTCCAAAGCACCAAAAGGCAGGACAAGAAACGATGATTGGAAACTAACCAAGGAGAGAAGCAACCTAGAACTAAGGAACAATTTCCTAACAACGAGAACAATTAAGCAATGGAACAACTTGCCTCCAGAATTTGTGGGTGCTCCAACCCTGGAGGTTTTTAAGAAGAGATTGAACAACCATTTGTCTGAAATGGTATAGGGTCTCCTTCCTGAGCAAGGGGTTGGACTAGAAGACCTCCAAGGTCCCTTCCAACTGTTATTCTGTTATTCCGAGTTTTACTCCTCTGCACACTCTGCTCACCCACCTCAGCCTAGAATTACATGCGGCTAAAATGTTAATCTAGCTACGCTTAACATTTGCATCCAATAGTCAGTGCTCATCAGCTTGCTCTCTACTTGCTATATATGTGTATGGATGCATGAGTGGAATATTTAAACGTTCATTCTCTTGATTTAGTGCGTTTTGCCTAGGGTGCCTATGGGGAGGCGTAAGGAAAGTCAAGACGGCAGCCACAACTGTGTGACTGAAACCTGCCCCTGTTTATGTGCGTTCCCTGAGGAGAAAATTGACCAACCTCTGCATTTTTTTATTCTCTTCCCTGGACTTTCCTGCTCCCCTCTCCTCCTCTCTTCTTTTTTCTTTTTCTTTTTCTGAGATTTAACTAGCTGACCTGAATTATTTATCTGTTGTGTTCTGAGAAAGCAAACAGTTTATATGCAAACATAGATGCACATAATCTCTCTTGGGAATTCTTTTCTGCTTCTAAATCCATCCCTCTTCTGGTATTAATCTCCTCTGCAGTCATGGCTAAATACAGCAAATCCATCAAGGGAGAAAAAGCTTGAAAATTGGAAAATTGAATTGGACTCCAGGAAGGATTACCTGAGAAATGGTTTCTGGGTGGCGGACGTTTGGGAGAACTCCAGATTACAGGGGTCTAAAAACTTAAAATTCCTCACTGCCTTCTCAAAGGTGGAGTTGGGGAAACAACATCTTGGTATCCAGAGATCATCTTGCCTGCTCTGATCCTTCCCTGTTGGCTGAGAATCATGGGAATCATCGGAATCCAGGATGCCTTGTGGCTCCTACGGCTGATCTAGAACATAAAACATAGAATAATAGAATTGGAAGGGATTTTGGAGGGCTTCTAGTCCATCCCACTGCTCGAACAGGAGATTAACTTCCCCCTAAGAATGCACGGATTTTTTTTTTCTTGAGATTTATTAGTTGGGAACCAGGAAGTAACTAGTTTTACATTCCACAAAGTCTCTGGGTTTCCTTTTCTAGGATAGGATAGGATAGGATAGGATAGGATAGGATAGGATAAGATAGAATCAGAATCAGAATCAAAATCAGAACAGAACCACAGAACAGAACAGAACAGAACAGAATGCAATGGAGTGAATAGAATAGAATACTTTATTGGCCAAGTGTGATTGGACACACAAGGAATTTGTCTCCAGTGCAAATGCTCTCAGTGTTCATATGGAAAAAACAAAATACATTAATCAAGAATCATAAAATACAACACTTAGTGATAGTCATGGGTTAAATCATATTAGCAATCAAATCATATTAGGGACCAAATAAAACAATATAAATTGTAAAGATACAAGCAACATGGTTATAGTCATAAGTGGAAGACATAGGTTATAGGAAGAATGAGAAGCAGAATAGTAATGCAGACTTTATTTTATTTTGTCAAGAGATTATAAGATAACAGGTATAAGTATAAACATAGTTACGAATACATGAAATGGATGCATATAAGAAAAATAAAAAGAGACAATAGGACAGGGACCGTATGCATGCCCCCTACAATTTATTTTGTAAATAGTTGGACAGTGTTGAGGGAAATATTTGTTTAGCAGAGTGATGGCTTTCGGGGGAAAAACTGTCCTTGTGTCTAGTTGTTCTGGTGTGCAGTGCATTGTTTCGAGGGTAGAAGTTGAAACAATTTATGTGCAAGATATGAGGGGTCTGTAGATGGCAGTTTTAGCCCAAGAAAAAATGGAAATTGACTCTTTTTGAGGGAGCATCTGTGTTTACACTTTTCACAGTTTGAAAAGATGTCCAGTCTAGCTTTCCTACCTATGTTTGACATACTGATGTTCCTGGAAAGTGAACATTCCTGCTCATCTCTCTCCTCTCCAGTCCAGTCGGTGAGCTCTTAACCCTGTCCTGCAATTCTTGAAGGAGATGGAGGGCTCCTTGGCTCTTTGAATCTGCTTTTGGCGCATGTGTTGCAAGATAAATGTGTCCCGTTTTGCAAGCATGATGTTATCTTTCCTGAAGCCCATAGGGGGAAGATGGCTCGTTCTGGAAGATTTCTCTCTGACGTCAATAGAATTTTAAAAATCTCTTTGACATTTCACAAAACCAGAGGCATTCCTCTTGGATTTATGAGGGCCTTCGCTTGGGACCACTTGCAAACGCTTTAGCATGGGTGGGGGGCAGTCCCCGACCTGGGGCATGCTACTGGGCCACAGCCATTCGGAACTGGGCTGCGCAAGTGGCAAGCGTGTGAGCTTGTGGGCACAACTCGATTTGCATAAGAGGGGAGTATGTCCGCCACTCAAGCAAATGGGGCTTCACACATACGTGTGGGTGCCTGCCCCTCGGACAAATGGAGCTGCATGCATGTGCTCCACCGCAGCTTGCATGGAGTTATTTCTTCTCCACCCCCACACCCCCATTGGTCTGCAAAGTCACAAAAGTTGGGGTCCACTGCTTTAGCAGATCACAGTTCCTGAGGTTCTTTTCAGGGAATCATTTTTAAAACCAGAGTTTCGTTTGGAAGACTTTAAGGGGCAGAACCTCCTCCTCCTCCTCCTCCTCCTCCTCCTCCTCCTCCTCCTCCTCCTCCTCCTCCTCCTCTTCTTCTTCTTCTTCTTCTTCTTCTTCTTCTTCTTCTTTTTCTACTTCTTCTTCTTCTTCTTCCTCTTCCTCCTCCTCCTCTTCCTCTTCCTCCTTTTCTTCCTCCTCCTTCTCCTCCTCCTTCTCCTCCTCTTCCTCCTCCTCCTCTTCCTCCTTCTCCTGCTCCTCCTCTTCCTCCTCCTCTTCCTCTTCCTCCTCCTTTTCTTCTTCTTCCTCCTCCTTCTCCTGCTCCTCCTCCTCCTCCTCCTCCTCCTTTCTCTTCCACTGCAGAAAAGCAGGGTGTGGGGAAATGGGAGGGACGGGAGGGGCTCAGTATGTTGTTCAGAGTCTTATGAGGTCTCCCCCGCCCCCCACTGTAACAGCTGGATTGTCCTTCCTCAAATGCCCCGAGGCCCAGGGAAAATAGGTGCTGCTGATCACCAGGTGCTGAAGAACAAGGCATCAAGGCAAGGTTTAGTTATGTAGCAAAGTCTCATTTTGAACTTTAATTCAACTGGTTAAAATGCAGCTCTCTGAATTAAAAAATGCAAGCCCCGTTTGTCACGTTGGAACAGTTGGCACAAAAGAGGAATTCCACCCGGAAAAGGGCAGAAGTTTTCAGCCTCCATTTAATTGTTTCCCATTCTCTGATTTCCAGGACAAGCGTCCTCATTTAGAGTCTATAATTGGGACCAGCAGCTCTGATGCTAAGTGAAACAGTGGGAAGCTAAGTGTGAAATCTTGTGACTGTGACTGGGCTTTCCCCTTGGTCCCCCTTCTGCCATTTGTAAAGCGATGCCAGGGCCACTACATTCCCTTTGCTGTGTATTGCCCGTTGTGCATATGCTTACTCTCTTACAATCCCTTTCTCTCTAAACTCTGCAAGGGGAAAGAGGAAAACAAACCAATAAACCAAGGCAACTCATTCCGACTGCAATGGCAATCACACCACCATTTTACATTATGAAGGTCATTCCTTGATCGCAAAGTTATTTTTTTTTTTAGCAACCTTGTAATTTTGGACCCTTGCTGCACGAGACAGACAATAAGCAAGGTTTCCCTGTACTGTGTGCAGTCAGTCTCAGTCAGTAAGAAACTTGAAAGCCTAATTTCCCTGCCTGACTAAGGATGGTTCCTGGGAGATCTTCCCACCATGGAATAGTTCTGCTCTGGAGAAAGACCCCACCTGGGTCACCCAATCCTCTGATCTGCTGAATATGGGGAAGGACATCAAATGGATTGGAAGACCAGCAACTAAGACCTCTGAAAGGGAGTTTTAAAAATAGGATATATTTGGTTTTGCGCAGAAAAGACTAGGGCAGAGAAGGTGGTATGCTCTTACAGGACCAGGGGTGGGCTGGTGGGGGTTCACAGGGGTTCGAGAGAGCCCCTAGCTGAGATTCTATGCAGTTTGGAGAAGCCCCACATCGCTCTCCTGGCTGGCTCCGCCCTCCGTGCTGTGCCATGGCTCTTTCCTCTATGGCTGAAGAGAATTAGAAACGGCTAAACATGGTTTTGTAAGAAACAACGGTGTTCCCAGTCATCTTAACTATATGAGTTTATTGTGTAGAGCAGGGGTCCCCAAACTTGACAACTTTAAGACTTGTGAACTTCAACTTCCAGAATTCCTCCTCCAGTTATGTTAGCTCAGGAATTCTGGGAGTTGAAGTCCAACTTGCCAAGTTTAAAGACCCCTTGGTGTTGACAATCTTAACCTGGGATTTAAACAAACCACAGCTTCCGGCTTTTAAAAGAAAACAGCTTTGCATTGGAAGAGCCAAGGGGTTTTGTGTGTGTGTGTGTGTGAGAGAGAGAGAAAGAGAAAGAGAGAGAGAGTTAAATTAGGACTTTCCACAGATCAGGTGAATGACAGCAAATCACAGCCTAAACTGGCATTGAGAGACTGAGTTTCTCTCACCAGGCTCTTGTGAGGAAGGCCTGGGAGCTCACCCAGAGTCCTGTCCTTAAACCCTCCCTCATGTGTCAGACCAGAGTTTTTAAATGGTTAAAAACATTTAGAAAGAAGGAAATAAGAGAAAAACAAAAGGATCTGGAGAAATTGTCAGTCTATAAATACTCTGCTCCTATACAAAAGAATCAAGCCTTTATGATTGAATGCAAAAAAAGAAAAGGGGGAAAAAAGTCCAGAAAAAAAGAAAAAAAGAAGAAAAAGAAGCAAAAAGAAAAAAAATCCAGTAACAAAAAATAATAAATAATAATCCAGCATTAATACAATAAAGAATTAAAGATTTCTATCCAAATGCACGTTTAATGTAGGGTTACGTTTACCGATTCTTCCTCTCTTCTTCAACTGTTCCATCACTTTTCTGGCAGTGAGAAGAAAAAAAAGCAAAATTGAGAAGGCAGCAGGCGTACATTAAGAAATCAAAATAAAGTGAATTTTCAATATGTAGTGAGCGCTGAAGGAATTGTTTCTGCGTGGAGGTGGCTCAGAGTGCTATTTGAAGAGGTGGCTAACTCTGCCTTAAGGTTTTCCCTGAATTTATAATCATATATTTTGTTTTAATCTCCATTTGCCCAAAATGTGCCATGGTGCCATGTGGAAAAAAAGAGAAAATGAAAAAGGGAAATCAAAAGTCAATGCAGCAACTACAACTCGCCTCAGCACGAAAAGGCAAACCAGAGATTTTCTTTGCTCTGGCTTGCCTTAATTCAACAAGAAACCCCATTCCCTGGGAAGGGAAGGGTTAATGGATGAGAGTCAACAATCTTGTAGGGCTGACACAGTTGTTTTGCAGTGTCTGTCTGCACTTGTGCTGTGAATGCATTCGCCATAGCAACAGCCTAATCAACCCTCCGGCTTGCCAGCCTCCTATTTACAAATGGGGCAGGGGGCTTTTCTGCAGGACTGAACGAGCAGCTTGGCAAGAGAGAGGCAGCAACTTTGATGTCATATTGCATTTCTCTAAAATGGCCATAAATACACATTGATTAAAAAATTGGGTTATTTTGTGTGGATGTTGTCTTGTCCTCAGAAAATTGCAAACATTATTCATTCCGTAAGTGTTTTGCTGTCTGTTCTAATAAATATTTTAATTGCCATGGCGTTTGGACCATGAAAACTGAATAACAAAAACAAATATGGGTTGCTATTTTTTGCAAACTAAGAAATTTAAAAAAAATGAAGATAGATTGCTACTGTAATTAAAAAGCCTTGTTAAACTGTCGTTGCAAAAATTATTTACGGCAAAATCAAATCTTGTCGCATATGAAATATTGTGTGTTTATTTATCCATTAATTGATGCTTTGCTTCACCATGGAAAACAAAACAGGGTTTTGATGGCATTGTTGTGGTCACCATCTTGACTTTTTGACTCCGCTTCGTGCAACATTTGATTGATTTGGTTATAGTCCCTACTGTATAATTTTAATGTAGACGTGATCCAAAGTCATAGGAGGGATTAATAACGGAAGAATGTCTGGCTTCGAGAGTGTGACATTTAAAAGAACATTGAGGATGCTAGAACAATGTCATAATGAAATATTGGGTTGGTCAAGATTGGGATTTCAGTTCAGCTGGAGCTTGTTCAGGTGTTCAGTAGCTATTTAGGTTTATGTCACCGGGTGCTGTACAGGATTATTATAATGAAATCCAGATTGATAAAATTACAGTAAAATCAGCTGTAAAGCAATATTCAGATCACTCCCAAGCAAAGCAATATTCTTTCTGTGAGAAAGACAGTAAAACAGAGATATCTCTTAGGTGTGTCTTTTGTGTTGAATAAAGGGGTGGGGTAGCTGAATAGGTAAATGCAGGTGGGGGCTTCTAGGGGCCAAAATCAGCCCTCACTGGGCTGAGGAATGGACTGGCAGCCAGGCCAGAGAGCCAAAGACCAGGGGTGCATTTGGCAGCCTTGTTCTCTCGACGCTGAGTTCCACCTAACAGCCTGGCATTAACCCCTGAATCATCGCCCCTACCGTTGGCCTACTCCAGTCTCCCTCCTTGCAAAGTTGTGACTGGCTGCCGTCTTGATGTGCACAGATGCTTTCCCCATCAAGGCTGTGGTTACAGTCCACACACCAGAAACACCACAGAGAGCATAAGACTCCCGGTCTGCCCTCTTTTCTCTGTGCTGATGACATCATGGGAACATGACATCACCCTTGGCAGCGGAACACTGGCTCTTTAATGGGCTCATAGGAGAACCCCTTCCGCTGTTCTGGAGGAGAATCATGCGCGATGAAGGAGCCTCTAAGGCTGGTCCTTGTGCAGAGCACATTGCACATGCTTCGATCGGCCCTCTTGCCAGGGGTCCCTTTTGTGATGGTCTCAGCCCGGACTCAGGAACGGGCTGTGTGGGAGAGGGTATCGGTCTCTGTGGGCGAAACCTCCTGTTTCTTTCTTGGTGCCCTCAATGCCATCATTTGCCAATGAGGCGGCCGATGGAGACTTTCCTGTGGAGGAGGCCATTCTCCTATGGAAGGATTTACAAGGGCCTCCAACAGGAAGTTAGGAGCCTCCTTCAGGAAGGAGCGGGGACAGAGGTGTGATTCGGCAGGTTCTGACCAGTTCTGGAGAACCGGTAGCGGACATTTTAACTATTTTGGAGAACCGGCCAATCCCACCTCTGACTGGCCCCGCCAACCCCATCTCTTCTCTGCCTCCCGTTGAGTCCCAGATGATCGGCTGGGTCTCCTTTGGTTGCCCTGCCCAGGAGAACGGAGCTGGAAAGCAGGTTAGTGGGGTGGGGAGGGGAGGGGGATTTTGCAGGATTCTTCCCCTGCCACACCCACAAAACCACACCCACTGTTAGTGATTGGGGACAAACCCCCAAACAGAATGTGCAGCAGCAGTCAAGCCAGGCAGCCAAATGAGAGAGGAAGGGCCCTAGAGTTTACACACACTGATGACAAACACTGTTTTTGTAGTTTAAATAGTTGTTTAATCCAATTAGAGTTTAAACATTGTCAATCAGTCCATATGTCATTCACAAATATATCCATTCAGTAACTTAGTCCATTTACTAGTCAGTTCTATATCCTTATCTTCTTGTAAAGATATCTTCTCCTCTGATACCTTTCCTTTTGAAGACAACGCTGAGTATTCACAGGATATCAGCACATCAATGAAATAGTCCTTTCGTTCAGGTATTCAAACAGTTGTAGCAAACAGTAGCAAACAAACAGTAGCAAGCAGACAAAACAAGCAGAGAGAGATTACGTTTCTCTTACTGCCTTTTATTGCCGTTTGTAACCGCACCCTTAATTAGTTAATTACAAGCAGTTTGGTGCTTAAAGCTACAAGTTACAAACACCCAAACCTTGGTTTTATATATTTATTCACCCAAACTTAGTTGGTGTATCAATGTTATACCCAACACCCACCAAGCCATGCCCACAGAACTGGTAGTAAAAATTTTTGAATCTCACCGCTGGGTAGGGGAGCAAAAGTTCTCAAAACCAGCATTTTTAACTACTTTTAAAAAGTAGAAGCACACACAACAACATTAAAGGAGCAACGTAATAATAATAAGCAGAGCAAACGAAGAAGAAAGAATCTAAAGATGATTTTTGAAGCAGATCAACTCCTAAAATATTCACCATGTTTGAGAAACTGGTTCAAGCATTGCTAGAAATAGATTTTGTCTAATACTGTAATTGTTTTAGTTAACCTTCCTGCCTTAAATTGACACAGTTTAGATGGACTTGATAATGTTGTGGTCAGGCCCTAAAAGTAATTTGAGTAGCAGGTGTGGGTCCCTGGGGATGTCATTCTTTGCAGCCCCCACCCTTTGAAAAGACTGGGCGACAAAGTGACAGCCCCACAAACTAAAACTAGAGAGGGCTGAATTGCCACATGGATACATGGGGGAGACATTGTGAGTTTGCAGATTGCACTAAATCAGGGTCCCCAAACTTGGCAACTTTAAGACTTGTGGACTTCAACTCGCTATGCTGGTTGGAGAATTCTGGGAGTTGAAGTCCACAAGTCTTAAAAGTTGCCAAGTTTGGGGACCTCTGCACTAAATCATAATAATAAGATTTCAGCTTCGTAAGTTGCATTTGTGAATTCGGGTTTGGGATCTGGTGAACTTGGACCCTGGTGGCTCAGCTAGATTTTTCTCCAAAGATGCTCTAAACACACTAGCACAAACATGTAGAGCGGCTTTACACATCACACTAGGCTGTCTTCAAAAGCAGACCACAACTGGTTAAATTCACATAAAACACTTTAACCTAAGCCATGGTTTTTAAACAACTGTACCTAACCCCAAAACAATAAAACCAGGGGTGTTTGCAGTTTTGTGTCTATGTGTATAAAAGGAAAATGACAGCTGCAATTGTGGTTGAAGCCTCTGCTTTATGTTGCCGTGCACATAAAAATGGCAACCATTGTGACTTTTTTGCCCCACTCCCCTGCAGTTGCCCCTGAGCCAAACCTTTCCAGAGCCTGTGATATTTTCGTTAGCATTTTTTACTGCAGGGATCCCTAAACTTGGCAACTTTAAGACTTGTGGACTTCCAGAATTCTGGGAGTTGAAGTCCACAAGTCTGAAAGCTGCCAACTTTGGGGACCTCTGTTTTACTGTCTGCATTTGACTCCTGAGTGGTGGGCAACAGACGGGCTGCCCATCGGACCTGGCCTTTAAGAAAACCCAGCTGCCCCCTCCCTCCCCAGACAGACTGAAGGATCTACCAGGATGATGTCACGCAGAGGAAGCCCCCCCACCCTTGGGGCAGAAGACGGAGAGCCCTTCTCTGTGGCACATGGGAAGAGCTGTTCAGGTCCCAGAGCCAAGGAAAATGTACTTGGAGGTAGAAAAACACGGAGGCTGCAGCCAGAGTGTGTGGAGTGGCATTTCTTTGGTCTTGGTCCCTCCAAGCAAATTGGCTAGGAGTGGGAGGGAAGGGAATTGAGGTGGACGCCTTTGGGGGGCTTCTGGCCAAGAGTTTCCCACCCACCACACGGGAGAGCCGTGGCTTTCCTGCAGGAATCGTTGCTTCTTTGCACATGAAAAGTGCAACATTTAGGCGTGCAATCTATTTTGGCTGGAGACAAGCAGGAACAAAAACACACCCCAAGATTAAATAAAGTGAAACCCTCAGTTTTCAGAAGGGGCTGCAACACTTACATCTCTTAAATATGCCACAATTTTCTTGCCTACAAAACAAAAACTTTTGTATTTTGACAAATCTTACTTATCCTAAAAGTTTTTATTTGGTTTCAGTGGGAGAAAAATACTGCTTTTTTTTTTGCTTTACATAATTGTTTTCAATAATGAGCAATGAGGATTGTTTGGGGAGCGGACTGTTCAGCCAGTGGAGGATTTAACACAAACTGTTAGCTACCAAATTGAATGTTGATTATATTTGTAAGTAATTTTTGCTTAAAGTCTGTATAATACAATAAAACTAGATGTGAAAATTTACAAATATACAATCCTGTGTATGTATAAATACCATTAATCAAAATAGCAGTATTATAACAGCCTTTTTATAACTATACTCTGCATGTGTGTGTGTGTGTGTGTGTGTGT
>NW_020769332.1:2189992-2243576 GCF_900518735.1 Pseudonaja textilis | reverse complement strand
TCTATCTATCTATCTATCTATCTATCTATCTATCTACCTTTCTATCTTTCTTTCTTTCTATCTCTATCTATCTATCTATCTATCTATCTATCTATCTATCTATCTATCTATCTATCTATCTTATAAATATCTAGGATAATTAAAAGCACAAGAAGGAGTTACAGCTACAATTAAAAAGCCAATGGAAATAGCCTACTCCTTAAAACCTGGTTGAAGATAAAAGGCTTTTAAATCAAGAGGGACATTTTGGAAGAAAAGGGAAACTAGCATAAATATTTGCTAATGCGGGAACAGAGAAATGCTTGCTTTTCATCCTTCCTTTTTAACAGGGAAAGGCACTGCTTTCCTATTTATAGTTGGTCTGTCAGTAGTCCCAAAGAGACTACTATAAAGAGAGTGGGATTTGTTTGGTTTTAAGGAGTGAATTTTTAATGTAACTTCCCTCAAATAACTGTTGTTTTGTGTTCACAGCGCAACCCATTATATTTATTTATCCTGAATGCATTTTATCAGGGAAATATCCTGGGCTCTTTTTATGAATATGGCAGCTCAATTCTCCCAAAAGACGATCCAGTATTAGAGGGGTATAGAGTAATTGGTAGCTGAAACTTGTCAACTGGGCTGAGCAAATCCATGTTTTCCAGCGCCTTGTTCTGAGTGTAGAGAAGAAGCATAATTGTGGATGATAACAAGCTTAATCTGTTCGTTTTCTCCCCAGGGATCTTTCCAGTAACAAGATCAGCACCTTAAATGCTGAAATGTTCCTGCATCTGATTTCTCTGGCAAAACTGTAAGTACTTCGAGATCTCCTGTTTTGCAGCACTGCAAATAATTCCGCATAATTCTGCGGAAGAGGAACATTTACACTGCACTCAGGGAACCTCAGGGGGGGTTAATTAAAGAAACTTCTAGTCCTCAATCTCAGTGGAATGGCTTGTTGAATGGAGACAGTGGCTAATAAGATCACATACTGGCTGGGGAATTCTGCAAGTTGAAGTCCACTTGTCTGAGAGCTGCCATTGGGAACCCCTGCTCTAAACCAGTGGTGGCATACCCATGACATGTGTGTCAAAGGTGACATGCCACAATGTATTGGGTGACACACCAATGTTCGCCAACACCCGACAACAATTATTCTTGAAAGCACACCCTGCTCTTACGCACTTTCCTGAGGCTGTGGAGGGCAGGCAAGAATGGGGTGTCTCATGGCCTCCGGACAGAAGTGATGTGCTATGGGTTTAGCTAATGTTATGGCTGGTTCGGTGAGCCGCCAAATCCCACCCCTGGCTGGCCCCACCCACCCTGCCCTGCCCCTCCCACCTCTCCCCTTCCAGGACTCTCCACACGGCCCATTTTGGATGCAGGGCCCGCGTGGAGGCTCAGAGAGACAGGGAAGAAAAGGGCCTCCTGGAGGCTGCAGAAGTCCGGAAACAGGCCCATTTCCGGCCTCCCGAGGGTCTCTGGAGCCTGGGGAGGGGGGGGAAACAGGCCTCCTGCCCTGGTGCAGGAGGCCAACTAGGCCACGCCCACCCAGCACCCAGGCGGAGAGCCCATTGATGAAATTTTTGAAGCCCGCCCCTGCCTCCGGAGCCTCCAAAAGTCACATGAGGATGGAACGTGCTTTGGTGTGGCCTTTAGGGGCTGCAGAGGCCACGGGGGAAGCTGCTTCAAGAACACGGCGGCCTCAGGTGGGCCACAGGGAGAGCAGGAAGGGAAGATGTGCACACCGGACCTCATGGAGCCCTGGGCTGGGCAGGGGCCGTCGCCCTCTTCCCCAATAGCACGGGGTGGGCTGTTGGAGAGACAGCCCTGGGGCTAGGGGTTGAAATCCAGACCCGGGCCTCGCCTTCGAGCTCAGCCTTGGGTGCCGCTGTTCAGGCTGGCCTAGATGGGGAGGGGGGGAGATAGAGAAATGTTTCTCTTTCTGGAGCGGGGAGGGGACACACCAGCAGAATCAAATTAGGCATTTCTCGGTTTTTTGTATGTACCCTGAGAGTTTGTGCACTGGAATCAAATTTGTTGTGTGTCTCATCACATTTGGTCAATAAAGCCATTCCCTCCCCTCTCCTTTCATTCCTTCCCCCTCCCCCCTTCCATTCCCTCCCCTTTCTTCCCCTTCCATTCCTTCCCTTCCCCTTCCCTTCCCTCCCTCTCCTTTCCTTCCCTCCCCTCCACTCCCATTCCCTCCCCTCCCCTTCCTCCCCTCCCCTTCTCCTCCTTCCCCTTCCCTTCCCTCCCTCTCCTTTCCTTCCCTCCCCTCCCCCTCCTCTTCCCTCTCCTTCCTTCCCCTTCCCTCCCCTCCCCTCCCCTTCCTCCCCCCTCCCCTTCCTCCCTTCCCCTCCCCTCCCCACCCCTTCCCTCCCTTCCCCTTTCCTTCCTTCCCTCCCCTCCCCTTCATCCCCCCTCCCCTCCTCCCCTCCCCTCCCCTTCCTTCCCCAAATTCCATGCGGAATTTTACAATTAAAAACAAATCGACAACACATACACAAATAGAAAAAAGAGAGAAGAAAAAAAGAAAGAAAAGCAAAAAGAAAGGAGAAAGAAAGAAAACGGAAAAAAAAAAACTTTAAACACTTGTTCAAAGCGAAGGGTGTTTAATGCACCATTGCAACCTGTTTCAATCGAATCCCACATGCCGTCAATTTCCCCTGTTCCTGATTTTGAGCATCTCTCATTAGCAGAACAAGTTGAAGAAGATGTTGGGAATGACTTTTTAGACTAAGGTCAGCACACACTACTAAAGGCAGGCAAAGAATTCTAGCATCGTTTTTTTTCCCTACCGGAACTGAGCTGGCTTTTGAAACGTCTTTCTAAGAAGAAGGGGATTTTGGAAGCATGTGCAGGGAGCATGGTAGCCATGCGATATGTGCTGATAGGAGCCAAGGGACAGTGGGAATATCCTGTTCACAAAGCTGTAGCTGTCCCAAGGGAAAAGTTTGTGGGAAAAGCTTTCCTATTAGTAGTCGTCCTTGAGAAATTTCGAAACAACATTTGCTTAATTTATACGGCTGCAAAATTTGATGGAGAATTTAGAAACAACGGAAAAACAATAAAGTGTGAACAAGATGCATGAGAAAGATGCTTCAACGATGATAGAAGCTGGGTTAGGAAAGGTGCCATTTTAAATTGTGACTTGCTTGCTGGACAAACCGTAGTGGATTAGTTGGCACAATCCAAAAAGCCAGTGATTCTCAATCTATTCTTCGCTATAGACTCCTTTTAATTACCTTTTATGGCCATGGACCACAGATCCCAAGACTTCAGATTTAAATCATAACATTTCTTTAAGCCTTTGTGGACCCCCTGTGACAAAATTGTGTCGCTCCCCCCACCCCCCAGGAGTAAGCAGACCACAGTTTGAAAACTGCTACAATAAGCCACAACAGGTAGATTCACACTTCAGGCAACTACCAAAATCTAACAAACAAGTAAAAATTATTATTACCATCAAAGGCCAGCCCAGAGTTCGATATAAGATAGGCGACTATATGCAAGTGAACGTTTTAACGGAATAAATAAAATAAAAGCAACAACCAACAGATAAAGGAAACAAGGACAATTTATGCCTAGTGCTCTGTTAAACCATAATATGAATGTCCTGGAAAAAAATAACCATGACCCAGGGCCAGGATGGGCGTGGCCAGGTTGACATCACTCGTGTCAGGGGCACCTGTGATGGCTTGAGTGCTCAGCCAGTGAAAATGGACATGCCCCCCCCCCCCCGGCTCTGTTTTCACTGGCAGAGGGTTGTAATTTAGTTTAGGTTATATTAGGTTAGTTTATTGTCCTTGCACCTCGTACAACAAAATTGAACACCATCTTCCATGTACATTATGACTGTGAAAATAAACACAAACACACATCCTTCACATTCTACACACGGAATTGAAAACCCCTGATATTGCATTAACATTGCCCTACACATTGGAATTCAGTAGAGTTCCTGCCCTGGGATAGAAGCTGTTTTTCAGCCTGTTTGTCCCTGCTTTTATTATCCTGTACCGTCTGCCAGATGGTAATAGTTCAAAAAAAAGGGATGCCCAGGATGAGATAGATCTTTGAGGATGTATTGAGCTTTCTTGTAGGAGGCCGTGGCACCCAAAATGGAGCTTGGGAGCCTGTTTTCGCTGGCAGAGGCACTGCAAGCCGGTTGTCATGCTTCTGTTGGAATCTGATTCCGAGGGGGAGGTCGAACAGCTGACAGGGAGTGGGAGTGTGGCTCCCGGTGGCTGTGGAAGAAACTGGGGAAGGACACAGTCCGGCTGGGCCTTCAGAGGAAGACCCAGGGCCCCCTCCTCTTCATCCTAGGGCACGCAGGGAGGAACGGAGAAGGGAGCAATGTGAGTTACATGGGTTACGGGGGAGAAAAGGGCCCTGATTCCTTTCATTTGCTGCAGGTGGGAAAACAGGATTTTAAAAGGGTGTTTGCACACAGCACCTTGCTGGAGGCAAAATGTGATGACCCGTGGCATGGCACAAAAGCAACAAAGTCCCTTTAATACCTCCAACTTGGCCCCCATTGTCCAGTTATCATCGGCTGGAGAAAAAGCTGCTCTTGGGTGAGTTTTTTTCCCCAGCCGATGATAACTGGACATTGGGGGCCAAGTTGGAGGTATTAAAGGGACTTTGTTACTTTTGTGCCATGGCCCAAGTCATCATACCGATCCTTCACTGTTTCTAGGGTGGCCCCACAGACCAGATCTTAAGTACCCCGTGGGCCGGATCTGGCCCCCGGGCCTTGAGTTTGACACCCCTGGCCTAATGTGAATCCATCCTGTTTCCAAGCCCGGATCCGCTTTTCTGGCAATGGCTGAACCTTTAGTTGTAACAGCAGCAACAGCAGTTTCATAATATAAGTTACCTCAATCATCCAAGCAATTCTAGGAACAAGCAACTTACTTATTACAGCAATTTAAAAAGTAGTAATAATGCAATGTAATTCCAAAAATATATCACTATACCAGGGAAGGAAACACCAAGAGCCAAGGAGTAGATTTTTATTTTATTTATGCATTAGATTTTTATTACTTTATAAGTAACTCAAGGTGGCAGGCAATGCATAGTGTTCCTCCGTCTTGTGGGAAAAGCAGTGAGTCAGATACAGCCATTTTTAGCTAAGCTGTTATTTTGACACAAAGAGTTGTATAGGCCTTTTTGACAAAGAAAACACTGATAGTTCATTCCTACAACCCTCGCGTTAGACATGAAGGCTGCTGCCCGTAGATAAGCCATCTTCTGCTTCTTCAAAACTGAAACCAAGAAAAGCATCTCAGGCCAGAAACCAAGAAAAGAAGGACTAGGAGAGACAGGACAGCAACGTTCCAATATTTGAGGGGCTTCCACAAAGATATGGCGGTCAACTTATTTTCCAAAGCATCAAAAGGCAGGACAAGAAGCAACGGATGGAAACTAATCAAGGAGAAAAATCAGGGGTGGGATTCTACCGGTTTGGACCAGTTTGAGCAAACTGTGTGTTAAATTTGCACCTGGTTCTTTGAACCAGTATTTGAACCAACCAACTGCCCCCCCCCACCCCTCCCAGAAGTCTCCATGAGGCCCATTTTCGATGCAGGTATGTGTAGGGTCTGCACGGAGGCTCTGGGAGGGGGAAAATGGACCTTCAGGAAGTCCAGAAACGGGCCTGTTTCCAGCTTCCGGAGGGCCTCAGAAGCCCGGGAGAGGCCTTTTTTTGCCCTCCCAGAGGCCCAAGGGAAGCCTCCGGACCCTCGGGAAGGCGAAAAACGGCCCTCCCTGAAGTTCCGGTAGGCCACACCCACCATGGCCACGCCCACCCAGCAACTGGGCAGCGAACTGGTTGCTGGAATTTTTGAATCCCAGCCCTGGAGAGAATCAATCTAGAACAGGGTCTCCAACCTTGGCAACTTTAAGATTTGTGGACTTCAACTCCTTGAATTCTGGGAGTTGAAGTCCACAAGTCTTAAAGTTGCCAAGGTTGGAGACCCCTGATCTAGAAATAAGGAAAAATTGCCTGACAGTGAGAACAATCAACCAGTGGCTTGTCTTCAGAAGTTGTGGGCACTCCATCCCTGAAGGGCTTTCAAAAAGAGACTGGACAGCCATTTGTCTGAAATGGTCTATAGAGTCTCTTGCTGGAGCAAGGGTTGGGCTAGAGGACTTCCAAGGTCCCTTCCAACTCTATCATTCTATGTTCTACATCCTACCATTTTGGAGATGTTGCATCTCTGTCAAAGGCTTAGCAGGGTGGCGGGACGGATGCCTGGGGCCATCGGTCAAAAGCAGCTTTTAAGCCTGAGAGCTAGTTCTCAGGCAATCCTTATTTTCTATCTCTGCGTTTTTCCTTGGATTAAATAAATTCCTCAGTCTCAGTTAATCTTCTGTCTGCCTTGCTCTGAGATTTCCTCAGAGGAGGACTGACGTTCCTGTCATGGAGGCCAACTGTTCTTAGCTCCTTCCATTGTATAGTTTTGTGAGTCTCACTGTCCAGCCAAGCAATGGAGTGGCCTCTGTCAAGCTAGGGGCCTCTCAGAAGCTGGTTGCAGGTCTCCTGTTCCAATGAAGGAGAATATTTGTACCTCTGGGTTGAAGTGAGGAGTTGTTGGTCCTCTCTGAGTTTGGTTGTTTTCTTGAAAACGTTTCATTATTCAAACTCGGTAGCATCATCAGAATGAAACTTCTGCTAATGAAACATGTGCAAGAAAGCAGCCAAGCTCAAAGAGCACCAAAGACCCCCCAAGTCTCCTGTTCCTTTGACCTCTCCAAAGTCGGTGGGCTTTGTTTTGAATTCACAAGCAACATCTACTAAAGGAAGAAGTGGGTGAACTTTCAGATGTTGTCTTAGAACTAAAGAGTTTTAGAGGGCAAGAGTATTGAATGTGTCATGCCCCTGTTGGAGACTGACTCTGAGGGAGAGGAGGAACAGCCGACAGGGAGTGGAAGTGTGGCTCCGGAGGTTGTGGAGGAGGCTGGGGAAGGGCACAGGCTGGCTGAGCAGTCAGAGGAGGACCCAGGCCCATCCCCTCTCCATCCTAGGGCGCGCAGGGAGGAGAGGATAAGGGAGAGATGTGGTCTACTCAGGAGGAGAGAGCCTTGATCCTCTCTTCATGGGCTGCAGCCGTGACAACTGAATAAGAGGACGGGCATGCCTATGGGCCAGTGCTGGAAACAAAACGTGGAAATATCTCTAGTCTGTCATTCCTCTCTGACTTTGGCGTCCTTCCCAATGTGTGTTCCGATATCTGTAGACATCTTCAAGCCCTTATCTTGCCTGTTTAGGGTTAGGGTTTACTTGACCAACAGCAGTTGGCCCTTTTCATTGGCAAATGTTGACTTAAGACAACACCAGAAAAGGATTCCTTCTGACCGGTGTGAACCAAGGCTATTGTGCCACAGAAGATTTGCCTCTACATGGGAACAGTTCTTAAGATATAAGAGGCCTTTGCAAGTAATTTCAGTCGTGCTAATTGAGGAGAAACTTCCCACCAGTGAGAACAGTGGAACAGCTTGCTTTCAGACGTAGTGAGTGCTTCATCCCTGGAGGCTTTTAAGAAGAGACTGGGCAGCCATTTGTCCAGAGTGGGGTAATGGAATCTCCTGCTGGAGTAGAGAGCTGCTCAAGGTCCCTTCCAGCTCTATTCTGATGGTTCTGATTCTAAGCCTTAACTTCCTTTAATCTTGGTTTAGGGAGTAAACTACAAGACACTAAATCAGGGGTCTTCAAACTTGACAGCTTTAAGACTGTGGACTTCAACTCCCAGAATTCCTCCTTCAGTCAGGTTAGCTCAGGAATTCTGGGAGTTGAAGTCCACAGGTCTTAAAGCTGTGAAGACCCTTGTTTTAAAAGGTTGAGTTGACAGTAGAAACATGCTAAGCTGAACTGGAAGAAGCCACACAATTGTGAGAACCAGGAATGAGTGATGGTGTGTGTCGTAAGTAAATGGTGTAAGGAGGAAGATTCCTCCCGTGCATAGATCTCATTCCTGGAACATCAAAACTTGTAATCTTTTTCTTTTTTTGAGATGCATAACAGCTCAGTCTTCTTCTTCCTGTCGATCTCTATTCTAATCCTTTTCCAATGAAAAAATGGTCCGTACCTGAGATTTAGGTGGTGGAGGGAGAGAAGGAAAGGTGTGTTCATTTGTACTCATGTCCTTTTCTGTCTTTTTTCTGGTTGCAGAGATTTAAGCAACAACAGGATTTCTTCGATAGAAGATGGAGTATTTGATAATTTATTTAATTTAACTGAAATGTAAGTCAACATGCTGAACTATCTTATATTTTAAAAAATGTTCTCACTCTCTTGGGATTCTTGGCCTTAGGATTCTGGAATTCTAAATTCCTTAATTCATTTTTTGCTGCATCCATTTTTACCTGCTTTGGGGGAATGTGGGGGTGGGGTGAAAAAGAATCAGGTTATTTGGGCCATTATATTACGTATCTTATTAAAATTGTGTGTGTGGTGAGGGGGGTGGTTCATCAGGATCACAGTGTAAGGCAGGAGTCTTCAAACTTGGGAAGTTTAAGACTTGTGGACTTCAACTCCCAGAATTCCTCCTCCAGTCACGTGAGCTCAGGAATTCTGGGAGTTGAAGTCCACAAATCTTAAACTTCCCAAGTTTGAAGACTCTTCATGTAAGCATTTCCTTTTAGGAGATGAATTTCTTCAGGATTATGACTTGAGAGGGAAGGCTTTGTTTATGCTTGCCATTAAATAAAAACATCAGATGAACAACATTTCTAATAATCCAGTTTTCATCACCTCTAGGTTTAAACCCCCACTTATTCTTAAAGAGGATTCGTGTGATTATAACCTTTATCCTTTTCAAAATATCAAGAAAAGTCTCCTTTGAATCCAGCTAATCTGCTGGTGTCAGCACAAGGATATCCCTGTTGTTTTTTTGGCAATAGAATTGAATGTGTGACTTCAATTCATTTTCCAAGATTGCTTTAAATTTCTCATCCAACCAAACACCTATCAAGTAGTGATTTAAATTAAGACTGACAAGAATGTATAGGAATGAATAAGCAGAATTGGGATCAGGCCAAAGTGAGGCCCCCTGTTACGTACAATGTCAAGAAGAAAACTTTCAGAAGCCCAGAGACCAGAGCTGAAGATCCTGGTCATCTTCTGCCACTATTCCTTGACAGATGCTGTTCACAAGATTGTACTTGAGGAGATATAATAACCTCTGTGGAGTGGTTTAATAGTTTTAATAGCAATAGCACTTAGACTTATGCACCGCTTCACAGTGCCTTACAGCCCTCTCTAAGCAGTTTACAGAGTCAGCCTCTTGCCCTCGTTTTACCTACTTCGGAAGGTTGAATCAACCTTGAGCTGGTGAGGATCGAATTGCCGAAGTGCTGGCAGCCGGCAGTCAGAGAAGTAGCCTGCAATACTGCATTCTAACTGCTGCGCCACCATGGCTCTTTAAGCCATCCAAGTTCATCCATCAGCATATTTAATATTTATGTGAGCAATTTGTCTCCCGTCTCATTACTTGTGAACTCTAGGCAGTGAAGTAGTTTCACACACTGGCTGGAGTCACGCATTGTTGTTTTTTTTAAACCATGCTTTGTTGAATAAGCCACAGTTGTCTAAATTCGGTTGTGCTAAGGCCAAGATGTTGAGTTTTATTTCTTGGCTAGGGTGGCACAGCAGCATGGCTTGAATACAAAATGCAGGCCAGTATGGAAAACCACCTCTGTTTTTGCTCTGCCATCCTTCCACTTGCTATTGCAGTAGTTATTGTAGAATGAGAAGAGGCTGGGATTTTTTTTTTCCTTATCACCCTGTATTCCCACCCACCCCCGCCCCGGTGTCTTTCAGAGACTTAAGTGGGAATCCGTTTTTTTGTGATTGCAACCTGGCCTGGCTCCCCCATTGGGTTGAAGAGAGAAACGTGACAGTGTCCCGTCCGTCCGAGACTCAGTGCGCTCAGCCTCTGGAATTGGCCGACCTTCCGGTTTTCAATGTCTCCTTCAGTGACACAACTTGCGGTAAGGCAGAGAAGGGCGGGAGCATGTGGATCAGCAGTAGGGAAGGAAACCCTGGAGAGCAAAAACCCAGAAGTCATTCAGCCACGATCACGCCCCATAAAACAGGGTGTCATGTCCCTGTCGGAGACTGAATCCAAGGAGGAAGACAAACAGCTGACAGGGAGCGGGAGTGGTGGCTCCGTTGGCTGTGGAGGAAACTGGTGAAGGGCAATGTCTGGCTGGGCAGAGCAGGGGAGAGGTAGAACAAGAGAGAGAGAGTTCAGAGAAAGACCCAGGCTCACCCCCTCTTCATCCTAGAGCACGCAGGGAGGGACGGAGAAGAGAGCAACGTGGGTTGCATGGCTTATGGAGGGGGAAAGGGCCCTGATTCCCTTCATTAGCCACAGCTGGGAAGAGAGTTTAAAAGAAATGCATGCTGAGTGCGGCAGCTGCTGGGAGCAAATGTGAGTTTATCTTGAGTTGAGTCTGTTTATCTGTGTTCCTGGCATCTTCCCAACCGTGTTGAATTATTACCATTCCTTCACATCTGGAATTGTTGCTCCTGCCCTGCCGGACTAATGCTCTCATTTTGCCTTGATTGGACTTGATAGTTACCGTTTTTGTTGACCATGTTTTGAACTTGATTCTCTGCAGCCAAAGGCTGTTCCTGGGAGAGTTTTTCCCCAGCCAGAAGGTAACCAGGACAACATTGGAGGCAAAGTTGGAGCCAATAAAGGGACTCCTACTGATTATCTGACTGTGTTGCCTTTGTGCCAGGCCCCTTTGGGTCATCACACAGGGCCCCAGTTTTGCGCAGGTCACCATTTTACATAAATGGACATCTGAGTCCAATATTCTGTTGGTTTTCGGGATAACGTTGCACAAAGCATAAAGAAAAATAAGCAGCGAGGGTAGGAGAAATTAAAAGAGGAGGGTAGGAGAAAAAGGAGGAGGAAAAATGTAACTTTAGATTAAATGTGAGAGGATATTTAAGGGAAAAAGTGACAGGGCATCACTTGCTTTAATTCACCAAGTTTCATGTACAGAAAGTCCTCGACTTACAAAATTACAACGACACTGGAAAAAGTGACAGACCGTTTTTACACTTAACGACCTTGTAGCATCCCCAAAGTCAAAATTCAGACACTTGACAACTGACTCCTATTTATGACTGTTGCCGTGTCCCGGGGGGTCATGGGATCCCCTTTTGTGACCTTCTGACAAGCAGAGTCCATGGGGAATCCAGATTCGCTTAACAACCACATTAGTAACTTACCAACTGCGGTGATTCGCTTAACAATTGTGGCAAGACAGGATGTAAAATGGGGTAAAATCCCCTTAACAAATGTCTCGTTTAGCAGCAGAAACGTTGGGCTCCATTGTGGTTGTAAGCCGAAGAATACCTGTGTTGTGGGAGCCTTGTCCGTCTGTCTCACATGAGTGGGTGTTCAGGACCTTCCCAACTGGTCCCATTGGGTTTCCCCCAACTGAGCTCTTCCGTCCCCTGTCCTGGTCTGGTCCGGTTCTTGGGGTTGGTGCGCCTGGCTTGGCCCAACTACATGCCGCCCAATGGAACAGGTTCTTGTAGGGAGTGTAGAGCGGGGGTGCTCAACAGTGGTGCCATTCGAATATTTTTGCCACCAGTTCGGTGGGCGTGGCTTGGTGGGCGCGCTTTGCATGCGTGCGCACACTTTGCGTGCACATGTGTGCCAATCGCGCACTTTGTGCAGGCGCAGAGGCATTCCAACTCGCCTCCTGCAAGCCTGCACTCTCCCGGTCGCTTCAGCAGCTGCCGCGTGGCACCCGACTGTGCCGTGCAAAGCAGCTGCGCTTCAAATTCAGAGCATAAAGGTGAGTGTGGTAGCTCAGGTGGGCGGGTGGGCTCAACAGCAGAGTGGCGGAGAGAACAGGTTAAGTCTCCACTGCTCATCGCGGCTACAGGCTTGCCAGAACCTGGTAGAATACCACCACTAGTGCTCAAACTGGGTTTGTTTGAGGGCCGGATCTGCGGGACGGGGAGTGGGGGGGAGTGGGAGGGGGGAGACACAATGGATGCCTCCTGTAGCACTTTATAGGCCAAAATGGGGCATGGGGGCCCACATGTGCCCCCCCCACGCACCTTTTTGCCCTCCATGGCTGAAAAACGGGCTGAAAAATGGGCCTCCTAAAGCCCTCGTGCGGCCTGTTTTCGGCTGGCAGAGTGCTGCTGGAGGCCATGGAGGCCCGTTTTTTGGCCTGTTTTCCAGCCCAGTTTCACTGGGAGAGGCGCCACAAGTCAGTTCTTTGATGTATGTTGTAGGGTCTTCAGACTTGGCAAGTTTAAGACTTGCGGACTTCAACTCCCAGAACTCCTGAGCTAACATGCGTAGACGAGGAATTCTGGGAGTGGAAGTCCACAAGTCTTAAACTTGCCAAGTTTGAAGACCCCTGTTGTAGAGGGTGATCTTGACAGAAATGTGCAAAGGTCACTATCTAGGCAAAGGAGGATGAAACCTTCCTTTTAAGTCTAAGAGAAACAAGAAGCGGTTCGGTTGGATCCCTCCCTGATTCACAGGAGCCCTAAAGGTCCTTTTCTCCCCCAAAAGGCAACTGGACTTCCTTAGTTTTTTTTTTATTTGAAAACAACAAGAACAAGAAGCAAACAAGAAAGTTTTCCTTTTGGAAAAAAAAGCACCTTTGGGACAACCATGACCTGGATGATTGAGAATCTCCCTAGACTGACTCACAGGAGTATAAGAAATGGGGAAAAGGTATAGTCACAATAACACAATAATAACATCAATGTTATAGCCAATGCAAATAAAACTAGTCTTCAATTGGTTTCCTGCTCTGGTCTACTAATGAGGTTGACTATTGCTAGCCTAGGGAATCTCCCTCCGTTTCACCCATCCTCTCTCAGGATACGTGGCCCAGAATTACACGCAGAGGTGGGATTCAGCAGGTTCTGACCAGTTCTGGAGATCTGGTAGTGGAAATTTTCAATAGTTCAGAGAACCAGCCAATACCGCCTCTGACTGGCCCCGCCAACCCCATCTCTTCTCTGCCTCCCATTGAGTCCCAGCTGATCGGCTGGGTCTCCTTTGGTTGCTCTGCCCAGGAGAATGGAGCTGGAAAGCAGGTTAGTGGGGTGGGGAGAGAATGGGGATTTTGCAGTATCCTTCCTTTGCCACGCCTACCAAGCCACACCACGCCCACAGAATGGTAGTAAAAAAAATTGAATCCTACCACTGGTTACGGGGTCCGTGGCCTGCTCTGTAGAGAGCATCCCCAGAGGGATAAGATGGCAGGAGTGGACTGGCTGCCTGACCTGGCTGCGCTTTTTCTGTTGCTTCTCCTTCCAGGAGCTGATTATGTTGCCTGCCTGCCGGACAACAGCACAGGCGGAGCCGAGTCCGTCGTCCGATTCACTTCCCGTTTGCCACAGAACCTGACGGAGGAGATGTGCAGTGCCCTTTGCTATGCCGACGGGCAAGACTATGGGGGCTTCAGTGAGGAAGCCGACTGCTTTTGTGGCTTTGCTCTGGAGCCCAACGTTTCCTCTGGCTGTTTGCCCTTCTGTGCCCGGCCTCTGGCCGGACCCCTCTGTGGGGGCCCAACGCTGCTTTCCAGGGTCTTCCCAGCTGTGCTGCCCGTGTCCTTGGAGGGCCCCAGGACACCGTGCAATGCTTACCAAGAGGTGGCTTTCATTCTCCACCTACCGGTTGCCGTGGGAACCATTCAGTGGGACTTTGGGGATGAAACGGGGCTTTTCAATACCACCAAGACCACCATCCTTCAGGTCTACACGTTGCCAGGACTCTTCAACGTCACAGCCACTGTTTTTGTCAGCAACCGGTTTATCTCGGCGCAGACCAAAATCGAGGTACAGGCATCCCCAGAGGAAATGGCGCTTCAGTGTCCGTCTTTGGTGAAGACCAATGAAAGTTTACAGCTACATATAAGGAACCGTGGAGGAACTGGCCTCTCGGTGGCCTACAACATCACTGTCCAGGACCAGGAGCCTGGAAGAGGTGAGGAGTGAGTGAGCCGTGCTGAAGCTCTGAATGGCCCTAAATGTGTCCATTCTGAGCTGAGCTGAACAAAGATTTCTGCCAACTGGGTGGACGGGCAACGTTACTCTTCCTTCTGAATCTCCCCCTTCGGGCAGCTTCTCATATATGTGGAGGGCATTGTTGTAAGCCATCCTTCCCCAGCCTCGAATCTCCAAGAACCGTGATTCTTGGAGAATTCTTCTTGAAGATCTTCTCATGGTTAGAGACAGGTAACCATCAAGAACCCCAAAATGACCCTGGAAGATTAAGTGACTTGTTCCCAACCTCTAATTTTCCTTCCATAATAAATAGAAATCAAATTGAAAGTATCTTAGGATAGAAGAGACAACTTCTAGTTTAGAGCAACCAAGCTTTGAAAAGTCTTAACAGCATTTTGCTGATGGAGGCTGTTGTGAGGAACTGTTATCCATAACGATAAGCAAGCCACCTCAGAGCTGCGACAAAGAGGATCCATGAAAATGCCCAAGACCAGGTAGTTGCAGCCCTCTCTCCTTCCAGGTGTGCAGGTTTGTAGGCTCAGAATGTCTATACTTCATCAATGCTAAGTATTCTGGGAGAATGATGATTTAAGGGCCTGTTGTATCTCTTGTACAGCTTTAAACCTGAGTTTAGGAAAAGAGAGCTTGGCACATCTGCTTCTTAATATTTGCAGGTGATACTTAGCTGGCAGGAATCACTAACACTCTAGAAGATAGGCTGAAGATCCAGATGGATCTTGACAGACTTGAACACTGGGCCAAATCTAACAGAATGAAAATCAGCGTAGAGAAAAGTAAAGTCCTACACTTAGGCAAGAAAAACCAAAAGGACACATATAGATTGGGTGAAATCAGGCTCAATAGCAGTAACTCTGAGAGGGATCTTGGAGTCTTAGTGGACAACCAGCTAAATAGGAGCCAGCCATGTGCAGCAGCAGCCAAAAAAGCTAATGCAATCTGAAGTTGTATTAACAGAAGAATACAATCAAGATCAAGTAATGTACTAATACCACTCTATAAAGCCTTAGTAAGACCACACCTAGAGTACTGCATCCAGTTTTGGTCACCACATTATAAAAAAGATGTTGAGACTCTAGAAAGAGTGCAGAGAAGAGCAACCAAGATGATGAGGGGACTGGAGGCTAAACATACGATGAGCAGTTGCAGGAACTGGGCCTGGCTAGTCTAGGGAAGAGAAGGACCAGGGGAGACAGGAGAGCAGCCTTCCAGTATTTGAGGGGCTGCATAGAGAGGAGGAAGAGGTCAAGCTATTTTCCAAGGCACCCAAAGGCCAGACAAGGAATAATGGATGGAAACTGAACAAGGAGAGATTCAACCTGGAAATAAAGAGGAATTTTCTGACAGAACAATCAACCCATGGAACAGAAGTTGCCTTCAGAAGTTGTGGGAGCTTCATCACTGGAGGCTTTCAAGAAGAGATTGGAATGTCATTTGTCAGAAATGATATAGGGTCTCCTGCTTGGGTGGGGGGGTTGGACTAGATGACCTACAAGTCCCTTCCAACTCTGTTAACCTGTAATCTGTATCAGTATTTAAAACTCCTATCTTTCTTGGAATGATTTTGACCTTCCACAGATCAAAAGAGGGTGGAAAAGGAGACGTGGCTTTATAGAAGAATCTTTGAGGTTTAGACAAAATTGATGTTTCTCTCAGATCATCAGTGAACTGGTGGTGTCAAGATGGCAGAACCTGCCTCTTCTGTGCACAGTCCAAAAGCTCACTCGTGCCTTTTTTTTTTTTTTTTGCTGTGCAGTGGTCATTCCTGGTTGCCCCTCGGACAGCGTGGTCTTCCCTGGGAACAGACACTGCTATTGGCTCGGAGCAGAGAAAGCAGAATGGCTGGAGGCCCAGAGGCTTTGCCAAGAGCACGGCAGTGGAAGTCTGGCCTTTGTCAGCAGCCCCGAAATCCAGAACTTCTTGGTCTCCAGTGTCACCAGGTAAGTTAGTAAAAACAGGCTCTGTCTAATTCCGGGGTCTCTACCCTTGGCCACTTTAAGACTTGTGGATTTCAACTCCCAGAATTCCTCAGCCAGCACGGATGGCTGGAGAATTCTGGGAGTTGAAGTCCACAAGTCTTAAAAGTTGCTAGGGTTAAGAAATGCTGCAGTTACTTGAAATAACATGACCATTGGTTGGTAAGGTATATGGTTTGGTTTTGTATGGTATCCTTTGATATGCCTGAGCAGGGGTTGGACTAGAAGACCTCCAAGGTCCCTTCCAACTCTGTTAATTGTGTTAAAGGATGATACTGGAATTCAAGTATTTTTGCTGATGGATGTATAGGGGAGAGAAAGTGTTAAATTGGGAATATTCCGATCTTCCGGTGCTAGTTCCTTATCTAACTTCCTCCTCGTTTTGCTGGGACCAAGCAGGTTGAAGACAAACAACAAGGCGGAGAGACATTTGTGTGAAGAATTGGCAAGGATGGGTGAAGCTACCCGTCTTCTCCTATGAATACTCCATAGATGTTTCTTCTGAGTCAATGTTCATGTGAGAGAACCAGGGATCAGCCAGTCTATCATTAAGCATGGTCCACACCCCACAACTTAGTACTTGCAGAGGATGTTCCAAAATAGGTGGAGGAGGCATGAAAGAAAATAAAATTAAATTTATTTAGGCCCTTTTTACTTGGGTATCTGAATACAGTGATTAGTCTCCGGTCACGTATATAATTTTTTTCTCCTTTAGAGACATTATAGTGAAGAATTAAATTATTAAGATTATTAAATGCACGCATTTTTGGAGGTTCCTGGGGACCAGAACGAGATTTTTGTGGTACATATGGCCATAGGGCCTTGGAGTTCAGATCTCTGGATTGTTTGGAGGTCACAATCATAGAATCATCCCCTGGAAGGGATCTTGGAGGTCTTCTAGTCCACCCCCCCGGCCACCCCCCGGCCAAGGCTGGAGACTTTATTCCATCCTAGACAAATGGCTGTCGAACCTTTTCCTGAAAAGTCGTCCCTTTGACTTCCTATTTGCTGTTTCCTGTTTGCTCGCTGGCTGCAGAACCACCCCTAATCCTTGGGAATGTTGTGGTACCAGCATCCATTTTGTTTTTGGGGTCGCCCTGTGAGGTAAACACAGCGGAGTGTGGCTCTCAGCTCAATTCAGTGAGGGGAGACGAATGAGGGAAACGTGGGGAAGCAACACCAGGGAAATCTGTTTCCCATTACCCTGTGTGACTGCCAAGGACCCCACCACACACACACACACACACAGAGTCACACATTGTGGTCGCTTGATGGCTCCCTGATCTACCTACATTTTCATTTCTTGAAGCAACTGCTGGGGGTGGGAGGGAGCTGGGTTGGGTGCTGGGTTGGGCAAAGAATCTTCCCCTCTTTGGGGTCTGGTGCCAGGGGGGCAGTGGTGGGTGGGCCTGGCAGTGCTGATTTTCTGCCGTGAGATCACGGCTGGATGAGAAAGCAGGAAGACCTCGGGGCCTCTTTGGGGATGGCAGCGAGCAGGATGGCCAATCTCTGGGTCAGCAATGCCGGTAGCGAAGGAGCCAAACCTCATGGTTGCTTATCGTTTGGGCATAATTTTATCACTTGAGAAAAAAAGAAGAGAAGGGGGGGGGAGGAGGAGGAGGAGGAGGAGGAGGAGGAGGACCGTGCCGGATTGCCCGAGCAAGTTATTTTTGTCTATTTTTGTCGTGGCTTTCTTGCTGTGAAAGCTCTTTCTCTGAGATGACTTCATTACTGTGGCTGGCAAAGCATATCCGTGGTGGAGAAACCATTGATTATCTTTGGAAGTCAAGCCCCGCCATCCTGTTTGCACATGACTTAAATGGGCCGAGTAGAGGGCGGGAATCTGGCAAGGTGTGAATTTGGAACCGCTTTTTAATTTAAAAAAAAAAAAAGAGGAGGAGAAGAAGAAGTAGAGCTTTTCAGGCTGTTTGGCTGCATGGCCCTGCTCCTCCAGCACGCTGAATTCAAGTCAGTTATGAATCCCAAACAGCCCATTTTCTCCATAAAGAGCTATGATAACAGATAACAGATAATCAGAGTTGGGAGGGACCTTGTAGGTCATCTAGCCCAACCCCCCGCCCAAGCGGGAGACCCCACACCATTTCTGACAGATGGCAGTCCAGTCTCTTCTTGAAAGCCTCCAGGGATGAAGCTCCCACAACTTCCAAAGGCAACTTCTGTTCCCTCGGTTGATGGCTCTCGCTGTCTGAAAATTCTTCCTTATTTCCGGGTTGAATTCCTCCTTGATCAGTTTCCATCCATTGTTCCTTGTCTGGCCTTTGGGTGCTTTAGAAAATGGCTTGACCTCCTTCCTCCTCTCTGTGGCAGCCCCTCAAATATTGGAAGGCTGCTCTCCTGCCTCCCCTGGTCCTTCTCTTCACTAGACTAGCCAGGCCCAGTTCCTGCAACCGTCCATCGTATGTTTTA
Source organism: Pseudonaja textilis (assembly GCF_900518735.1). The sequence goes on along the minus strand of NW_020769332.1, from coordinate 2,225,171 downwards.
GCCTCCAGTCCCCTCATCATCTTGGTTGCTCTTCTCTGCACTTTTTCTAGAGTCTCAACATCTTTTTTATAATGTGATGAACAAAACTGGATGCAGTACTCTAGGTGTGGTCTTACTAAGGCTTTATAGAGTGGTATTAGTACTTCCCTTGATCTTGATCGTATCCCTCTGTTAATACAATTTAGGATTGCATTAGCTTTTTTGGCGGCTGCTGCACACGGCTGGCTCCTATTTCGCTGGTTGTCCACTAAGACTCCACGATCCCTCTCCCAGTTCCTGCTACTGAGCCTGGTTTCACCCAGTCTATACGTGTCCTTTTGGTTTCTCTTGCCCAAGTGTAGGATTTTACCTTTCTCTACACTGAATGTACTAAATCCCGGCAGGAAAGACACAGAGCAAAAGGGACAATGACACAAAGTGTGCACCGGTGTCTGATTGGGCAGGAAATGTCTACTTTGGTTAAGGGGTGGAGTGTAGAGGGGGAGTATTTTTGTACGTTTCGGGGGAGGCTGCTGGTTTCAGGGGAGAGGAAAACAGAATGAAGCCCACTCTTGTGGTGGGTGAGTCAGAAGGGGGGTGGGGAGGTTAGGGTTAGGTTTTGCAAGAGGATCCCCAACACGGTGCCCAGCAGCCTGCCAGGTTGGGCTGCCCTGGTGTTTTGAGAGGCCGCTTTGAGAACATTGTGCAAGAGGCCTTCAGCAGAGGGCCTGAGTGTCGTCCTTCAAGGATCCCAGAGAGGGATAAATGTCTTCATATGGGGAGGAACATTATTTCAACCAGATGTGCCCAGAGTGCTTGAGAAAACGCTGGGCTTTGAAGTCTGGTTTCCCAGGGAGGGGCTGCTCTTCCTCTCCCTCCAAACAGCAAGTTCTTGCATCTGTAAGTTGGGAAGGAGATGTGCAGGGTGGGGGGGTGGTGACATCTCCATGACGGTGGGCAGGGCTGAGCTGGTGGTTTCCATGCCTTTCCTCCTCTCCCTTCTGCCCCTCCCCCCAAGTCTTACACTTAGGCAAGGAAAACACAAAGGACACATATAGAACTGGTGAAACCAGGCTTAGTAGCTGTGAGGGGGATCTTGGAGTCTTAGTTCACAACCAGCTAAATAGGAGCCAGCCGTGTACAGCAGCAGCCAAAAAAGCCAATGCAATCCTAAATTGCATTAACAGAGGGATACAACTGAGATCAAGGGAGGTACTAAGACCACTCTATAAAGCCCTAGTAAGGCCACATCTAGAGTATCGCATCCAGTTTTGGTCATAAAAAATAGGTTGAGAAAGAGTGCAGAGAAGAGCAACCAAGATAATTAGGGGACTGGAGGCTAAAATATATGGTTACAGGAACTGGGCATGGCTGGTCTAGGGAAGAGAAGGACCGGGGGAGACAGGAGAGCCGCCTTCCAATATTTGAGGGGCTGCCACAGAGAGGAGGAGGGGGTCAAGCTATTTTCCAAGGCACCCAAAGGCCAGACAAGGAATAATGGATGGGAACTGATGAAGGAGAGATTCAACCTGGAAATAAGGAGAAACTTTCTGACAGTGAGAACAATCAATCGAACAGAGGTTGCCTTCGGAAGTTGTGGGGGCTTCATCACTGGAGGCTTTCAATAAGAAACTGGACTGCCATCTGTCAGAAATGGTGTAGGATCTCCTGCTTGGGCGGGGGGTTGGTCTAGATGAACTATAAGGTGCCCTCCAACTCTGTTAATCTGCCCGTCTTACTTGATAGTTTGCAATAAGCCTTGTCAGAGGAAAGAATATCACTGTGGCCCAGAAAGGACCTGTGGCCAGATGCCAGGGTGGTTTCCCTGGGAAAGGAATTCCAAGCATGGGGTGCCATTGTCAAGGAAAGGTGGCCTTTGCTCAGCGGAGATGTTGGAGGGCTTGGAAGAGGGTGCCTGGGGATGCTTGCAAAGCCCAAACAGGATCACGGGGAAGAGAGACCCCCCAAGAGACAAAACTGAATGCAGGTGTGGCTATTTGAAAATGGGCCAGGTTGAGCCCAGAGGGGTCCAGTGCCCAGTGTAAGCTGCAACTCTGCTGAAATTTTAATTAATTAAAATTTCTGGGAAGGCACCTCCCATCCACCCCCCCGATCCCTCCCTGCAGCCTGCTTTGGACGTTGCCAGGACACACAGAACCTCCTGCTTAGGCAGGCTGCTTCAAACAAAAGCTTCCTTGCAAGGAAGGAGGGACAAGTTGGTACATTTATTGGGAGTTTCCCCCAAAGTTGGGGCTGGACACTGAATAGCAATATCAGTAGAATTACATACTGCCCCATAGCATTTTATGGCCCTCTTTGAGCAGTTCACGGAGTCAGCACCTTGCTTCCAGCAATCTGGATCCTCATTTTATTGACCTGAGAAGGATGGAAGGCTGAGACAGCCTCAAGCCAGTCAGGATCGAACCCCAGATTGTGGGCAGAGTTTGCCTGCAATGCTGCATTCCTGCCTCTGCGCCACCACAGTGAAGCCAGGAGGGACAGCTGGCCTAAAACTGCAGGATCCCAATATAGCTAAACCCTTGGTGTGGTCTCTTGGAGTTGTTACAGAAGTTGTAATTTTCAGTGGATTGACTGGGAAATGGTTAGTCAGATGTGTGAACCCAACCATTGTCAAGAGCCAGGGTGGGGTCATGGGGAAGGTGCTGGATTAGAAGCTGGGAGATCAGGTTCTTCTTGCTGGTCACCCAGTTTACCTTACTGGGTCACTGTGGGAGAGAAATTCTATGCATGCCACCTAGAACTCCTGTACAAGAAGGCAGCGATAAGTCAAATAAATGAATGATCAACAAAAACTATCTGCTTTAGTTAAAGCATTTGTCTTGGCTCAAGGACCCTACAATCCTTGACTCAATCCTTCTCTTAACTATCTCAGGACATTTCTTACAGCTCTGTGTTTTTTCATGTGACCAACGGTGGGATTGAACTTCTTTTACCACTGGTTCTGTGGGTGTGGCTTGGTGGGCGTGCTTTGCGTGCACATGCACACCAAACGCTCGCTTTGCGTGCTCACAGAGGGTTTGATACTGACCTTCTCCTGTTTGCTCACAGATTATCCTCGGAGCTACCGGTTCAGCCGAATCAGGCCAAACCGGTAGAATACCACCCCTGATTTTGATCCTGTAGTTCAGGAGTGTCCAAATTTGGCAACTTTTAAGACTTGACAGCAGAGCTGGCTGGGGAATTTTGGGAGTTGAAGTCCAGAAGTCTTAAAAGTTGCCAAGTTTGGACACACACCCCCGTTGTAGCCATAGCTACTCTTCTTGCCTTTTTTGACCCTGCCTCCCTGCGAGCACCCCTGAACCAACCCAAGCCTTTGCTTCCCTTTGTGCTGCATACGCGCAACCTGCATACTTCCAGACACCGGTTACGTGTGTCAACTCGTAAAGCATTCCTATGCCTGTTTTCGAGTTGCCATAAACAAGGCTGGGGGGGAGAAATCTGAAGGAGCGGTGCGGCAGTTTAAAAACAGAAGTACATTCCACACTTATCTTAGAAAGATTGTAGTTAAGCTACCGAATCTTCTGCCCGTGAAAATCCTTCATTGGAGAATGTGATTAATGACACTCCTGGGCTGGGAGAAGGGAAAAACAAGATCACAGGTGACTGTAAATTATGTATTCCAGAGTTGGCTTCATTTAGGTTAATGCCTGACATGTTGATCCTAATAAATACTTTGGATTTTTTTGAAGCTTGGCTCGAGGCTCATGATTTAATTAGGGCAATTAATTAGGGCAACCCTGACAACCTGTTTCATTCTGAGAAAGGGAAGGTCACTTCCTCCTCCTGGAGAAGTCCAGCTGCTTCCATCTCCTGGCAGAGGTTCCTGAAGGCTCTTCTGGAACCGACGGTCAGCCAGGCTGTCCCAGGCAGGTCATGTCACGCTGATGTCTCTCTGATCCATCCCGGGCTTTCTCTCCCCAAAGGAGCCTGGATGTCTGGATCGGGTTTAACGACGTGGCCAGCCCCAGCCCTTTGCCGCAAGGCGAGGAGGGCTTTGATGTACAGAGCTGCCAGAACTGGCTTCCGGGTGAGCCCCATCCTTCCAATGCTGACCACTGTGTCCGGATGAGTCCTGCCGGGCAGTGCAACACCGATCTGTGTACGGCCAAGCACAGCTACGTGTGCGAGCACAAGCCACAAGGTGGGTTTTATTCCGGGGTCCTTGGGCACCACTGGGCTGCACAGCGTCTTGTCTCCAAAGAGCTAAGCCAGGAGTGAGGGTCTATACCAGGGGCCCCCACACTTGGCAACTTGTGGACTTCAACTCCCAGAATTCTCCAGCCAGCTATGCTCTGGTCTATAACAATTCCCCCTAGCCACTTGCCAAGGCCAGCTCGCTGCAGGACAAGAGTTACAATAATACTAAAGAAACGGTGGAATGGAATAATTAAAGAAAGGATGCGAAAGGAAGGACAGGATGAAATGTGAATGGCAAAAATTAAAATAATTTTTATTTATTTTAAATAATTAAATAGAATTGTTAAATTGTTCCCACGGTGAGTTGGCCGTAGTGAGTTGACCTGCAGCAAGCTGGCTGTGGCAAGTTGTCTCCTTCCCCAGGAGCGACGCACCAGCCTTCCTGGCTCAGTGGGATCCGAGGAGAAATCCAGGGCTTTGGGGTGTCCTTCCATGCAGGCTTCCCTAGAGAGAAGCTCCCTTGCCTTTAGAGTAAGGAGGAGCGAGTTTCTCCTGGTTGGGGCTGTTTTGGCCCTCTGGACATGGCCAGGGACACCACGTGATGAGTTCCACCAAGTCTTGGACTGTGGGGAGGTTAAAGGTTTCAAAGGACGAAATGATGCATGTATATTTCACTCCCCACGGAAAATTGTTCCTAGTGGTTTGAGGGTGATGAAATGGGTGCTGAAAGCCTCTGCTAGCATTAAGCATCCACTTCGTCCGTTTATTCCAGGCGCCTCCAAACTTGGCAGCTTTTAAGACTGGTGGAGTTCAGCTCCCAGAATTCCACATGGTTGAAGTTCCAGGGAAAACAGCCCGAAGAGCCCTGGTTTTATTCCAACCCCATCAATTAAAGAGACCCACAAACGACATTAGTCTTGCCCAAGCGATAAAAAGGACACAGGCTGCCTCATAGATTGACCGTGCCTGACATAAAAGAAAGTGGAGCAGGTTTGATCTCTTTCGTGGCTGGGACAGGAGGTGGGTGGGTGGCATTATGTAATGGAACAAAAAAAAAGAAAAAAATATATGGTAGAAAATGAGGGAGAGGGGAAAACCAACGAGCCAATTGTTCGAAGCAAGATACTCTTTCTGATAAAAGCCTGTGTCCCTTTTATGCTGCTGCTTCCCCAGGCACCCATGCGAAAGTTTTATTTGGAGCAGAGAAGAAAACCCAAAACAAAGGAAAATTCTCAGATTTCAGGATTTGGGGAGACCTCCATTTAGAACAGAGGTCCCCAAACTTGGCACCTTTAAGACTTGTGGACTTCAACTCCCAGAATTCCTCAGCCAGCATGTCTTACTCACTTGCGATCCCTTCCTCTGCAACCTCTCCACTTTGGCGGGTAAGCAACAGACACAACTGGCTGAGGAATTCTGGGAGTTATAATAATAATAATAATACTTTATTTGCAGTCACAGACCAAAACACGAATTCGGGGAGTTGAAGTTCACAAGTTGCCAAGTTTGGGGGCCAAACACTGGGGACCGAACATCGCTTTCCAATAAGAAGAAAGAGACTTCACGTTGCTCCCCTTCACCCTGTTTTCCCCTTTGCTCCTTCCAGGAGAGATTCTTCTAAATGCTGACCGCTTTCAACTGGGGTCTCTTGCGTTCGACACCTACGTGCCCACCAGAAGCCTGACTGAAAAAGAAGAGCCTTTTGCCCCATCAGGGCCAGTCGAGGTGAGGATCTCTCGTAGCCTCCCTTTTTGGCCGAGATCGCTCACGAGAGATCTCATTGAAATCTTGGCCCTTCTCTTTTACAGACTCTGGTCTTTCCCAGCTTGGCATTTCAACAGGAGGGCTTTTTAGTAGCCTTGGAACTGGTGACCCAGAAGCTACAGCAGCCGGCCCATATCCGGTTTCAAGTACACCGTCCAGCCCACCCAAAAGGTGAGAGAGCGTTAGGTGGAGAGGATGGTGACTCTGATGTCATTGGCCAACTGTTCTTAAGTAAAGGTAAAGGTTCCCCTTGCACATCCATGCTAGTCGTTTCCGGTTCTAGGGGGCGGTGCTCATCTCCATTACAAAGCCGAAGAAGAGCCAGCGCTGTCCGAAGACGTCTCCGTGGTCATGTGGCCGGCAGGACTAAACGCCAAAACTGCACAGAACACTGTTCCCTTCTTCCCACCAAAGGAGTCCCTATTTTTCTACTTGCATTTTTACATGCTTTTGAACTGCTAGGTTGGCAGAAGCTGGGACCAGGAACGGGAGCTCACTCTGTTATGTGGCGTTAGGGATTCGAACCACCGAACTGCCGGCCTTCCTGATCAACAAGCTTAGCCACTCAGCTACCACGTCCCCTTAAGTAACTGTTCTTACTTTCAACTAAAGCTTATTTGCCCTAAGGCCCAGGAGATCTTACCCTGCCCTCTGGAGCCATGGAAAAAACAGCCTTTTGTCCTTATGTCGCTCTCCTCTGGATACGTGACGATTCCTCTCGCTCTCCTTCTCCTGCCGAATCCTTTAGGGACACCTGTTGCGAATCTTCTTGATGCCAGGCACTCCAGCCTGAGCACCCCCCCTCCAGTGGCATTAAATCTTGATGTAGCTGCTCTTCTGGGGACCATATCAGACCACAGGCTCTTGGCATCAGCCTTTGACAGCGTGATGCCGCTGCTAAGAAGGCAAATGCTATTGTGAGGTGCATTAATAGGGGCAGGAAGTCCAAATCGTGGGAAGTCATGGTTCCATCTTTTGGGGCACCGTTGATCAGTTTAGGGCACCGCAATTCAGAAAGAACAGGGACAAACTGGAGTGAGTTCCAAGGGAGAGTGAAGACAGTAAAGGACCTGGAATCCCAGCCCCGTGAAGAAGGGCCAGAGGACTTAGCCTACTGAAAGGTTGACAAGTAGGGTAGGGACAAGTAGAGTCTCAAATACCTGAAGTAGAAGTGGGAGTGGACTTGTTTTCTGTTGGTCCTGAGGGCTCCAAGGAAAGATACAAGATCTATGAACTGTCAGGTGGTGGAACCGGGGACCAGTGAAGGGGTGAGGAGCTTCTTGGAGGGCTTCAGAGGTTATGGGGTCACCTAAAGGTACCTACCTATGATTCTGTGACCGAGAAGTGCTTGTTATCTATTCTACCTTTTTTTCCCACTGTACTTGCTGTTCTTCCTTTTTGGATTGTTGGTTTGTTTTTAAGTTGCAGTCATTTTATACAGTATTCATCAGCATAAACTATTGAAAGTCTGGGTGAATTTTTCAGGCAATATAACTGCAGTTGTGAAAGAATGATCCACATGCAAAAGTCCCACTTCGAACGTGGCATGCAAACTATCTAAAATCCCTCTCCATTACTATTCATCTTTCTGGCACCCTCATTTTCATAAGGAGAAAGAGAGAGGCTGAAAATAAACAGAAAGCAGGTTTTACTCCACTTGCAGGGTGTTTCCGGAGAGAAAAATGTTGTAGGAGAGAGTGGGATGACTGTTTCTAGCTTAGAATGGCTGAGTCTAAGAACATTTCTGTAAAATACCGAGATAGCAAAGTAAGACCTAGGGCGCTAACGGCATTTTAAGTTATCATTAAATCAGGCAGATAGAAGCTGTCGTGTGTTTAACTTCAATAATGTATGAAATTTGATTTCACGCTGAGATGGGGAACTCTGTTAACTTAAGAAGAACGTGAGAGACGGATTAGAAAATTAAAGTGAAGTGTTTGGGGCGGGGGGGAGGGAGAAAACCTGCTGGGGAAACCGGTAAGTCCTCCTTTGCTTTCTGCTCTCCTCTGAACTCACTCCAGAGAGGCTCCAGGGGAAATTGAGGTGGCTTCTGAGGGCCCTTCCAACGCCATGATTCTACGAGCGATTTATACAGGGAGTCCTCGACTGACGACCACAATTGAGCCCAACATTTCTGTGGTTAAGGGAGACATTTCTTAAGGGAGGTTTGCCCCATTTTTACGACTTTTCTTGCCACGGTTGTTCAATGAATCCATGGCCATAGGTTGTCCTCGCTTTGTCGGCTATACCAGGGGAGAGATTGTTTGTTCTGTGGTGGGACCAGTCTATCACCGGAAAAAAGCACTTAACCTCTCCCCTGGTATAGTCAACAAATCAAGGAGAGCCCATGGCGTAGAGCCGTGTTGGCGAACCTATGCCACACGTGCCAGAAGTGGCACACAGAGCCATTTCTCCCGGCATGCGAGAAGTTGCCCGGAAGAGCCCTGCTGTGCATACGTGTGCGCCGCCACCCGACAGTTGATTGTTGGGTATCTGGCAGAGGGCGCAGAGGGCAGAGGGGGTGTGCAGGGACGCACTGCATGCAAGGGGATTGCATGCGCATATACAGATGCTTGGCGTGCGAGGAGGGAGTCGTGCACGTATGCGCAAAGATGCACGGTGCATGAGGGGGGAATTGAGTGCATGCGCTGATGGGTGTTGCGCGAGGAGGGGTCTCACGCGCATGCGCAGGGGGTGTGGTGGGGGCAGCATGCATTGCCTTCTGGGTGCTGGCACATGAGCGCGTGCAAGCGAGCACACGTGCAATTATCGGCACGGGAGCCCAAAAAGGTTAGCCACCACTGGCTTAGAGGTTAATACATCTACCTAATATGTAAGTAGCCCAGGTTTGAATCCCAGAAGGGTTTGGCTAGCTGATGAGAGCTAAATAGCTTGAAATAGATATATACTAGTCTCCCTTTATTTCTTTATTGGTAAAACATAAGTGTAACACTTTCTCCTAGGAGTTTTTAGGGGCCAGGATTAAGCAGGGGTGGGATTCTACCAGTTTGTACCTATTCATTAGAGCCGGTTTTTAACATTCTAAGCAGTTTGGAGAACCGGTTGTTAGAAGAAATTACTGGGCTAATCCTGTAAGGAGGGCAGGAAGGAAACATTCTGGGGTTTCTTACAGAAACTGCCTCTCCGTTGACCCTTATTACATTCTTGGCAGGACTAGACTTCCTGTCTCTGGAACTTCTCTGGAGTTTTTTTCCCCTCCTTTGCTGGTACTTTGCTTGTGTGGAGTGACCCTTCAAAGTTACAATGGCACTGAAAAAATGACTTATGACCCTTTTTCACACTTACGACTGTTGCAACATCCCCACAGTCATGAGAGGCCAGGCGAGGAGATGCGTGCCTCGATGGGAGTGATATTGAGTTGGCCACACCCAGCCAATAACATGACCACCAAGCCACGTCCACCCGGTCACATGACCACCAAGCCATGCCCACCACCTAAGCCACGCCCGCAGAACCGGTTGTTAAAACTTTGAATCCCACCCCTGAGATTAAGCGTGTCTTTCCCTCCACTCTGGAAGAAGCTCGTACAAAAACCAGTGTGTTATTTGTTCTTCCTTTCCTTCAGGATGCAACGAGGTCACGAACGTGACTGACCTCTTCCTTGTTTCCCAAGAAAATGAGAACTGGACACCGATGGACTGTCCGGTTGGCTTCCAGTGGTGCCACTCGGCCAACTCATGCCAACCACTAGGGAGCTGCTGCCACCAAGAGCCATGTGCCAACTCAACAACTCAGGCAGCTGCTGGTGTTCCTCCCCCCTGCCAAAATAAATCCTGGAGCCTGGAGCTGAAGACGTCACATTTTATGTTGCCACTGGGCCCTTCCATGCGGTACCTTGTAAGTGGGGAGTTCTTGGCAGAATTGATGTGTGATCAAGGTCTGTTTTGTAGATAACTGAGCTACGTGAAGCCAGTCTGGAACTGAGATAAAAAGCCAGCAGAATTGTCCAACGCAGGGACAAAGACTGAGGTTATTCAGAAACAGCATGATATGTGCTTTACATTCCTGAAATTTTTCATTGCTGATTAGTTGTTAAGATTATTCAGAATCCCTAAGAATCTCCTGGATAAAACTCAGGATGCATATATTATGCTCAGTTTGTCATCTTGGCTTCAAAGGACAGAAGAGAGCATTGGAAGGGCCCTGACACCAAAAGCCACTTCCGCTCAGGAGCAGCCAAGGAGTAGCCCTCGAGTAGGATGTGAATGCAACACTCCAGCCCCACTTGATATGGAAAGAATGGTGCCTTTGATGTTGCCCTTCAGCATTGCCATCGTAATTAGGGGCCCCCTGTACCCAAACATCCGTGATGGCATCTAAACCCACTTCTGAAATTATCCGATCTACAGTTGCATTTGGGTCGCTGGATTCCAGAGTTTAAACGGAGTGGAGCTGGAGGGCCTGGAGTTGGAGCTCTCGCCTCACAATCAGGAGGCTGTGAGTTTGATCCTAGGTAGAGGCAGGTATTTCTCTCTTTGGGCACACTGCGGATATATCTGCTGAAAGAAATACGCTGCATTGGTGACAGGGAGGGCATCCGGCCATTAAAACACTCTGCTAGCTCCGTTCCGTTGCCCAGACTCCACCCCGCAAGGGATTATGGGGTTGTTAAGTGAAGATGATTCCAGAGTTTAAACACGGGCTTTGAACTGCCCCGAACCTTCCATCGGTTTCATTGGGTGGCACCATTGGGTGTTATAGGAGAGGAAGAAACGTCCTTGCTTAACAGCCCAACCACGGGGACCACCAGCTCCGCCGTTAAGTGTAGCCGTGGTTGAGTGGGAAACCATCCGTCCGTTTCTCACTTTCGGCTTCAATTCGGCTCCTAACCATTCTCCCCTTTTGGAAATGCTGGTGTGATTGTCTCATTGGTGGGGCTGGGAGCCCCAGAACGAAGCACTCCCTTGACATCCCCTCCTTTCCAATCTCTTTGCGGGTGGGGGAGGGCAGAGAGGAAGGGATTTCAAGAGCTTAAGCTGCCTGCTCCTATGCCTCTCAAGAGCAATGCAGTCTCAGGACAGGGCGAAGGAGAGATTGCCTGAAGAAAATGCTTGCATCCCACCCAGCCCCTCACTCCCCTGCAGAGCAGAGAGATTGGAGGGAGAGAGAGAGAGAGAGAGAGACGGAGTACTATAAACGGCTCATGAGGTGTGTCCGTGGCTCCCAGCCCCAGGCTGCCAGCATCACCACGTTGATTTCAACGTGTAGAAGAGCAGACAGCTTCTCTTCTGCAATCCCTTTCTCTCCAATCAATCTAGAGACACAGGACAATGCATACTGCTCCACTGTAATGGCGATCGCATTACCGAGGGATGCTGCAATGGCACTAGCAATAGTACTTAGACTTATATACACAGTGCTTCATGGCTCCCTCTAAGCAGTTTACAGAGTCGGCCTCTTTCCCCCAGCAATCTGGGTCCTCATTTTACCCACCTCGGGAGGAGGGAAGGCTGAGTCGATCTTGAGCCGGTGATGACCGAATCCTTGGCAGTCAGCAGAATTACCCTGCAATACTGCATTTTAACCGCTATCCTACCACGGCACCCTAAGGTCATAACTGGTTGCAAATGACCATAAGATTATTGTTTTTTCAGCCCTGTCTTCAGTTCAAACAGTTGCTAAAGAGGTCCATAACTGAAGACTTCCTGGATGATGAAGTGGCTCTCTGGAGTTGCTTTCTTTCTTTCTTTTTTTTCCGAGAAAAAGATTTCTTAAATCTCTGAGCTGCCTATTTGCACCTCTTGTGCCCCAGTGCCTGCTTTTGCCTTGGGGGTGGGGGTGGGGTGGGCAGTTGCAACCAAGCCACTTCATTCCACCACCACCCCAATTTTTCTCCAACTCTTAGCTCAGAATTAGTGAATGGGGGCTGGGGTGCATTGGGTGGGAAAGAATCAATTCATTGACGCTTCTCTTCCACAGTTGCTCTTCAGAAGCAAGGACACCTTTGTCCAACCCAACGATACGGTGATCCTCCAGCATGATGCCGGGCCTGGCACGTTGCTCCTTTGCCATCCCAGCCAAAAGCCGCTGACCCAGATGGGTTACTTCACCCTCAGCTCTTTGGGTTGGGACCCAGTCTGGCCTGCCCAGCCCGCTCCCCAAGCCTGGCGGAACAATTCCAGGTGCCCTCTGAGGGTGCTGGCGGCTGCTGAAGAGACCGTCCCACTCCTGCCGAAAAACCACTCCAGCGTCCACCGCCCTGGCCTTTACGCGGTGCAGGCCACGGTCAGCAATGGCGTCTTCAGAAGGAATTTCTCCTGCAGCTTCTGGGCTCTTTCTGCCATCTCAAGCCTCCGCGTTATCTACCCTCCGGAGAAAGGGGGCAAGGTCTACGTGGAAAGCAACAGCACGTGGCTGGTGGTGAAAATCCTCTCTGGGATGAACGCGACCTCCGGCAGGCTGGGTGGCAACCAGAGCTTCCCTTTTGGACGGAGTTGCCCCCCAGCGGTCACTCCATGGGTGGCCGAGTGTGCAAGAGAGAGCAACGACACCTGGTTCTCTGTCGTCCTGCTGGAGGGCATTGGGCACAACCTGAGCACTGTTGTGCTATGGGCCAAGAACGCCGTGAGCTCACAAAACATCACCGTCAGGGTGAAGGCGGAGGACGCCATCCGAGGACTGCGTGTGACGCCGGACCCGGAGACAAGAGTCCTTCAGAACAAGCGTGTGGTGAGTCGCCAACTGCCCGTGGGCCCCAAGGGACAGTGGGCGTCTGTTTTGTGGCTTTATGCTCTTTTTCAAACAAGATTTTTTCTTTTAATGGCTCAAACTTCATGGGTTTTGGATTGAGCGCAAGGTGAGATATCAACACGTTTTCGTTTCTTAGCTTTTCTTCCTTCCTAGGACTTGCCAGGCCACAGAATTGTGTTTGAAATATAGGAGCAACTTGCAAAACGCACGCAATAATGAGAACACACATAGCTTAAGGCTGATGATGGTACCTGGATGGTAATGAAATACCTTTTAAGACCAGCTTCAGAGAACCACAAGTGTCTGAGAATGTAGACAGTCACACCAGAGTTCAGTTTTTGAGAAGGCTCAGGTGAAATCCTTACTTGGTCCCCAAAGGGTAACTCCTTTGTCTGCATCTAGAATGGCCTGATGTTTTCCCCTGGGAAGCTTGAAAAGGCTACAATGGTCCACTCCTGCAAAGTCCATTGTCCCCGTCTGCTGGAAGGTGGCTGTAACAATAACAATAGCACTAGCTCTTAGAGTTATATACCGCTTCACCCTATTTTACAGCCCTCTCTGAATAGTTTGCAGAGTCACTTAGACTTATATACATGGTGCTTTACAGCCCCCTCTAAGTGGTGTACAGAGTCAGCATATTGCCCTCAACGATCTGGGTCCTCATTTTACCGCCGTCAAAAGGATGGAAGCTGAGTCAATCTTGAGCAGGTCAGGACCGAACTCCTGGCAGTCAGCAAAGTCAGCTTGCAATACTGCATTCTAACCGCTGAACCACCATGGTGTGTGTGTGTGTGTGTGTGTGTGTGTGTGTGTGAGAGAGAGAGAGAGAGAGAGAGAGAGAGAGAGAGAGAGAGAGAGAGAGAGAGAGAGAAGCTGAGAGAAGGGGGCAGATAGAGGGGTGCTAGATAGATGATAGAGAGATAAATAAAATAGCACTCATATAACTGCTTCACAGTGCTTTATAGCCTTGTCTAAGCGGTTTACAGAGTCAGCCTGTTGCCCCCAACAATCTGGGTCCTCATTTTACCCACCTCAGGAGGACGGAAGGCTGAGTCAACCTTGAGCCAGTCAGGCTCGAACTCCTGGCACACAGCAGGGTAAAGTTAACCTGCAATACTGCACTCTAATCACTGAGCCGTCACGGCTCTAGCCCAGCCTTGGACATCAGCAGGAGGCTGAATGCCAGACCTGCCTCTCTCACAGTTAAGCCTGTTAGTTCCTTCTCAGGAAAAAAAAAAAAAAAAGAAGACCTGATGATGACAGGGCTCAGCCAGCAGCCCTTCAGAGGCTTAGTGTGAGCTTGGCCAGGAGTGATGAAACAATGGTTAGTGTCAACTAAAAAGAGACTCCTTTGGTCTTTTTAGCTGCCAGAAAAAGGGGGGGGGGAGGCATTCTTGAAATGCCTAGATAATCACCTCAGCAGCCCAAAGTTGTCGGAGCATAAGAAGGTTATTGGAGAGCATGATGGATGACTCTTGGAGACGGATGTGTCCCATTGGAGAAGTCACATCCAGGGGGTGGGGGAAAGACCGGGGTCAAGGGGGAAATGGATGATGGGATTTAGTATTGGCTGCACCCAGCCACGCGCCAACATGGCAACTTCTAATAAACCAGTTTACTTTTTCTGAGATGCAGCTAGAGACTTTTGATTTGAATGAGGGTGGATTTGTTGGAGCCCTGGCAGGTTAGCATGGATGGCCAATGGTTACTCCTTCTGAAACGGCTGCTTGTGCCCCTCCACTACAGAGCTACGTCCCCGTGATGGACGCTGGGTCAGACGTCACCTTCAGGTGGAGACTGGATGACAAGAGCTCCTTTACTTTCTACAATGACGTCTTCCACGTCCTTTACCAGTCCCCGGCTGTGTACAAGCTATCGGTAAGTCTGGGCCTCCTAATGACCCTTCTTTTGGGAACCGTTGGCCAAAAAACTACGGATTCCCATTTAAGGTGGCCTCTTGACTGTGTGTCAGTAAACTGTGCATTTGTCCTTTTGTCCTTCCAAGCGGCAAGACAGGATTTTTTACAAAGCTTCATTTGCAGTTTGGGATGTATTGTTGTCCTCAAGGGATCCCTCTCCATGATAGGATTTTTCCCCCAATAACTGTTTCATTTTTTTTATCTTGCCAAGAGTAATGGAATAGGAATAGGAATAAAAATAGAAAACTTTATTTCACCAAGTGTGATTACACATACAAGGAATTTATCTCCAGTGCTGAAGCTCTCAGTGTACATGCAAAGCAACAGAGTAATCTTCATCGTCATAATAACACAAATAAGAGCGAGTAGTAAAGAAAATAAGAAGGATAGCAATAGCATTTAGACTGATATACCGCTTCATGGTGCTTTACAGCCCTCTCTAAGCAGTTTACAGAGTCAACATATTGCCCCCAACAATCTGGGTCCTCATTTTACCGACCTCGGAAGGATAATAATACTACAGCTATACAACATGGATAAATATACTGAGAGTTAGGTGTTTAACAGAATGATGGCATTGGGGGTGAAGGGGTGGGAGAGCTATCTTTGTGTCTGGTTGTTTTGGCACGCAATGCCCTATATGTTGTCCTGAAGGGGAGAATTGAAACAGTTTATGTCCAAGATGTGAGGGGTCTGTAGATATTTTCTCAGCCCCCTTTCTGACCTGCGCAGTATACAGGTCTTGTATGGAAGGCAGGCTGGTTACAATTGTCTTCTCTGCAGTCCTAATTATCCAGGGAGTCTGTCCCTGTCCCTTTACGGTTAAAGAAGTACAAACGACAGACTCAAAAATTCCTTTAGAAAACTGTATCAGCAGTTCCTGGGGCAGTCTGACCTCGCTGAGTTGATGCAGGAAGAAACTTCTTTGTTGTGCCTTTTTAAATGCCGGTTCTAATCCTGGCCCACAGAAGCACGTTTAATTAATGCACCTGATAGACAATGGAAAAGTGTGCAGTTTTGATTTAGCTGAGACAGACTGTTTTGCCTTGTTAAACCTCAAATCCAAAATGAGCAACTGATACGAGCTAAATGCCTTGGTTACCTCAGATTAATTCTACCCCTTTACACCTCAACAGTCTTGAGTTTATGTACCCTTCCTTGTTTTGTTCATCAAGATTTTCTCCATGATATTTCAGAGACCCAAGGGGATGTTGATTGTTACTTTGGCCCATGATGGCTTGACACTGGTCTTCATATGCTGTCATTCCCACTGCCGGGCTTACGAATTCTGATTCTAGGAAGGACACCCCCACAATAGTTCCCATAGCTAAGATGAGGGAGAATAGTTGTCCCAGATTATCCAAGGATCTTCACAGCAGAATGGAAATCTTCATAGGATTTCCCCTGATGTAGAATTCTGACCAAGATGCCACTTTGGGGTGTGAGAAGGGATTGAAAGGAGAGCCACTTTGTAAGTGGAAATAAAAAAGAGAAGTAAAAGGCCGAGCGTGATCTATAAATCCCCCTCGTGACCTGGAGGGAAAAAGAACAATGAAAATTGTGAAACAGTAAATGCCCCCCGTTTTGTATTATGGGGGTATGAAGTAGCAAAGCAGATTGTCTGTTTTCTCTCCAGCTTACAGCCTCAAACAACGTCAGCAACATCACCGTGTGCTACAACATCACCGTGGAGGAGATGAACAGGATGAAGGACCTGAAGGTCTCGGAGATCTTGACCCCTGTCCCTCAGA
The DNA here is from genome assembly GCF_900518735.1 of Pseudonaja textilis. The sequence goes on along the minus strand of NW_020769332.1, from coordinate 2,208,889 downwards.
ACAGCAGCGTGGAACTCTCGGCAACCGTGACTGTGGATTCGGCTGTCGATGCCAAATTCCTGTGAGTTTTTTCCACTGATTCTCCAGCAGACCAAGAGGGGGAGATCCAGCATTCAGGCCAATGAGTGGTCCAGAAAGACCAGTGGAAATGCCCTTGGAGACATGTCCCAAAGGTCCTTTTTCAAGAGGCAACTGGACTTTCTGGTTTTTCTTTTGAAGACGTTTCACTTCCCATCCAAGAAGCTTCTTCAGCTCTGACAGGATGGTGGGGAATGGATTTATATTCCTTGCAGACAGCTGGTCATTTGCATCCTTTTAGTGAGTCATTGAGGCCACTTGGAGGTTATCTCTGTCCTCAGGGTCACCTGAGTGGTGCAAATGGGTGAGGAGCTTTCTTGAAACTGCTGAAAGGGCTGTGTTGTAGATTGGAGATAGATGATGTCTTATCCCCCCTCCTCTCTTGAGGAAGGGCTGTTCGATTTTGACATACATGGACTCTTTGACCCCTCTTTCAAACCAGCAGTCTTCTCTCTGTCCAAAAGGTGGACTTTGCTGCCTTCAAAAGAGCGGCCTTTGTCTTTTAAATGCAGATGGACCGCTGAATCTTGTCCTGATAGGTTTAGTCTCCTATGTTGTGCCATGTGTTTACTGACAGCCATGACCTGGGGGACTGAGAATCTCCATAGACCTTTGAGAGATGCAGCCTTTTAAAATGGTTCAAGGGTAAAGTCATTTTGTGCCTTTTATTTTTGCACATCTTTTATACACCTTTTACACACATTCCAGTAGAGAGACGTTCCCTGAGGATGGGCTCCAGTCTTTTCTACTTTGGCCGGAAAATAAAGTACGCTGAACTCAGAGTTAACAACTGACCCTCTTCTACTGACCATCTCTCATTTTCTGACTCCCCAGGTGGGACTTTGGTGATGGTGACCAAGCCGTTTTGGAGTTTCATCCACCCTATAATGAATCCTTCCTGAAGCCAGATCCCAAGATCCACCAGGTGCAAATCGGGCACAATCTATCCCATATCTACCAAGACCCAGGTGAGAAAATCTTTGATTATTTGAAATCACGGAGGTTCAGGAGAGCCCCTACCTAAGATTCTGTGCCCTTCGGAGAACCTCCAAATCCCACTCCTGGCTGGCCCCGCCCATCCCTCCCCTCCCCCCCCAGGAGTCCCCACGCAGCCCGTTTTGGATGCGCGCATGGAGGCTCAGGGAGGGTGAAAAATGGGCCTCCTGGAAGTCAGGAAAGCCAGAAATGGGCCTCTTTCCAGCTTCCAAAGAGCCTCCGGAGGCTGGGGAGACCGTTTTCGCCCTCCCGGAGGCTCAAGGAAAGCCTCCAGAGTCCGGGGAGGGCAAAAAACGCCCCCCACCACCACCACCATGGTGCAGAAGGCCGATGAGGCCACACCCACCCACCAACCCGTTGCTGAAATGTTTGAACTCCACCCCTGCACGCTGGCCTACAAACCTGGAAAAGTTGGAGACCATTATTCTAACAGGATTACTCCCAATTTATTAACATAATAGATATGTCCCATTTAAAGCTAAAACTGAGGCAGAACCGAAGGCTTTCACAGGCAGCCCTAAGGCCGCGTCTCTGCACCCCGAGCCTCTTATCATTGCTTCGATCGGCTAATGTTTCTTTTTCTCTTTCTTGCTTCCTCTCCTTTCCTGTTCTTCTCACCACCTCCTCCAGTGGCAGCACTTTTCTCTTGTGCTTCCTTCTCTTCCATCCCATTGGGTGACTGTCCTGCCATCCTCAGGTAGCCCTTTTGTAACCCTTGCACCGATTGCCATCGTCTTCATATATTTTGAACTGGCTAAATCACAGCGTTTGGGGTTTGGATTAGGGAAATTGGGTTGAGAGGGAGGGGAAAGGGTAGCGTTTGTCAACCTTTGGCAAGTTTAACACGGGTGGACTTCTACTCCCAGAATTCCCCAAGCAGCTTCTCTAAACCTGGACAGGAAAAGAAACTAGCATTGAGAAGACGGTTTGACGTCCTTGGTATGCAAAATAACCTTTGCTGCCTTACAAGCCAGCCAGCATCGTGCATTGCTCATTGTGGTTTGCAACCTGCACATAATGTCATTATTGTTTATTCATCTGTTTGTGTGCTTGTATGTTGCTGCGTATTTATTTGCAAGGACGATTAATGAAAGTATAGAAATTTAGCTCATAAACCTACGTTTTGGAGGGATTTGGCTTACTTTATAAGCAAATCGGGGTGGTGATTTAATTTGGAATACACAGAGTCCTCATTTAGTGACAGTTTGAAGATGAGCCGAATTACAACCCAGATTCAAAGTTCTGACAGGTATTCTCCCCACCAAAAAACTGTATTTTGGGCCCTTGGCAACTTACTCATAATTAGGGATGCTTGCAACACCCCGTGGTCATTATCGCATTTTATGTTGGGTTTTTTTTTGCCAGAAACTGGTGTTTATTTCTGGTTTCTGGCAAAACAACACTTATTGTGGACAATGGAGTCACTTAATAACCCCTGTGTTATTTAATGACCTTGGCGATTCACTTAATGACCAGCACAACTGACAACTATAATTTTTATTTGTTTATCGAAATTCTGTGCTGCCCACCCTGCCAAGGCTCACTTTGGGGCTCAATTACAGCCATTAAGTTGAGGATTGCTTGCAAAATGGGTTCCTGAATGCAACCCTCTGTCTTGATCTTGACCTGCATTTTAACATGGAAATAAAATGTAATTCCTCGTGTTAGATAATTAACTGGGATCCATTTGTAGCTCTCGGATTTCTTGCTGATGAATGAATAGATGAATCCTGTTCAGGGCCATCAGTGGCAGATAGGTGCCGTTCCAACCACTCTCTTGATATTTCTGATCTCCCTGAAAATTCCTGATTCCTGTTTCCTCTTCTCCCTGCAAAATTTAACGAGGGAAATGTTCGGTTTCAGAATTGGTATGAGTCACTTGGTAAGGTGTCAAAAGGACTTCATAGCTCAACCTCGGGATTGGGATTGTCTCCTTCCGAAACTTTAGGGAAACTTCAGTTGCGGGAAAGAAAGAGAGTCCAAGGGATTGTCTAGACCAGGAATCTCCAACCTTGGCAACTTTAAGACTTGTAGACTGCAACTCCCACTTTGAAGCTTTGCTGGTTGAGGAATTCTGGGAGTTGAAGTCTACAAGTCTCAAAGTTGCCAAGGTTGGAGACCCCCAGTCTAGAAAAAGGGGTGCTGCCAATCAAATTGTATTTGCAATTTTCCAGTTTGGGGAATTTTATGAGCTTTTCATGTATTTTCTTTTAAACAAAGATTCAGGGGAGCTGAGCAGCTTTATTTATTTTATTAGACTTATGTGTTATTCTCATAATTGACTGACAGAGCAGTTTACAATCCTGCCATGTGTAAAAAGGATTAAAAACAACTAAGAAATAGAACCATAAATGAATAAACGTTAAATACTCCAATGCTGAGGAGCCATAGAAACTCAGAGCATCATACATTCTCAGGTGGGGGGGAGAATCTCAGTTAATTCACACACACGCACACCCCCAAAAAAGAAAAGGTCTGCTGAAATAATCCAGTTTTGATTGCCCTCCTAATCCTCCAAAGTTGAGACAAGTGGAAACGTGGAGGCTGTTATTCCAGGGAAGGGAAGTAGCACTCAGGGCCAATAAATGAGCATACAAACTTCTCAGATCATGTGAAAGTAAAACCAAATGTCTGCTCCAAATTCTGAGCTAAGAAGACGACCACGGAGAAGTAGCAGATATGCTCAGTCGGGTCTCTTTCTGCCATAATGGACAGTTTCCTTCCCTTTGCATTCATCCATTCAATCCTGCCTTTTCCTTACTACGAGGGACGCTTGCAATTTGATGTGTGGGTCAGAGGCAGCTGGAGGGGTCTAGGAGAGTGGTGGCTAACCTTTTTGGGCACCTGTGCCAAAAATTGTACATGTGCTTGCACACTCGCGCTCACATGCCAGCACCCAACAGGCAATGCGCGCCCCCGTGCCCCCTACACATGTGCGCGCATGCGTAGGGGGTAGAAAAACAGGAAGTGACAAAACGGGCCTAGTTTTTGGCCTGAAAAGCCTGCAGAAGCCTTCGTGAAGCTTCTGGGAGGCCGAAAAAGGCCTTGAACGGGCCAAAAATCAGTTGTGAAGCACGCACATGCATAGTGAGGTAAGTTTGCCTGTTGCTTGTGTGCCGGCGCAAATGGGTCTGCGTGCCATAGGTTCGCCATCACAGGTCACGTGGCTGACTAGTCCCGACCAACTCACTGTGAGACATGTCGCAACATGGGACAATCCAATGCATGTGTCAGGGTTCCAAGTAATAACTCCGTAGAAAGCAGAACTTCAAGGCAGGCAAGCTCTTCAAAGAAAAATTTTATTGGAGACTAGATTAGGGATGTCAAGTGTAGAAATAGACTTGTATAATACCTTGGTTACTTGTTCCTACCTAAACCCTTTCTTAGAACCGATACATAACTAGCTGGATACTATGTGGTCAGGCTTAGTTTTGGGGGAAGAAAGTAAGGGGGGGAAATTCTGCCTCTGCCAACCAGCATCCATCGGTATTCATCTAGCTAGTGTCCTGTCAGTGTGTGAGAGAGTTGAGGGCTGTTTGGAAACTGAAAGAGTATTTGCTGTGTGAGCAAGAAGGAGACAGCAAGGAGCCTGGGCGTGGCTTAGCTCAGCTGTTCTGTACTAAAACTGGTTGCTGCTGTGAAAGTAAAACAAACTGAAACGGAACCTCCTCTGCTCTGCTTGTGTTTTGCCTTTGGAAGAGATTTCTTTTCAGGTGGGGAGGGGGAGTAGAACTCCTTAGCATCAGAGCGTGTTAATAATAATAATGTAGAAAATACGAATGCTCTGATGGTCATTTCGAAAAATCCTTTCTTAGTGAGCACCTAGAAGCCAAGAGGAACATACATGCCAATTTTCAAGTTTGTAGGCTTTATGGTTCTGGAGATTTTGTGATGATGCACAAGTGGTCTTTCGCTTTCATATATATAGAAGATATCATATTGGCACAAAGAGGTGAAAACCGACTCTGAAAGTTTTCACCTGATTAAAAAGTCAAAGTTCCCCCTTTCTCCAAACCATCAGTCGCATTGTCCAATGAAGGAGCTTGCTGGTTGCATGGTAACCGGACTCCTCCTCTCGCCATCCACCTGTTGGAATGTCCTTGGTCCCACAGGAAACTATTTGGTTTTGAGTACAAACCCCCATCTAACTATGCCCCCTCTCCCTATCCCATCTTCACACTGGGACAACCCTGAAGCCTCCAAAATGGCCGTATCTAGGTTCGCTTCAGAGTTGACGGTATGATCATCAAGAAGCGGACAAGTGAACTGAAGCAGGCCTTGTCTTGCTTTAGGTTTGACCCTCCTCCAGTTAGAAGTCCCTGAGGCTGGGTGCAGTTCACTTGTCCTTCTCTTGAATTATCCCACGTTGAAAGGTCCCATGGCGTTGGCCGTGTCAAGCAGTGCATTACTGGCTGCAGTGGGTAGTGAGGGAATTATTGGCCATCTCAATTCGCCTTTCCTGAGGCAAAGAATCAAATCAAATCTCATTCCAGGTAAGAACATCTGGAGTTGGGGGAATAAAACGTATTTCGTGCAAATCAGGAGGCCCTCCTCCTTCTTATCCGCACAAAGGGCTAAACTGTGTTTCAGGCTGCTGCATCCAGTGTAACAAAGGCCTTTTCCTTTGCAATGCATCCTGGGGGCAAAGGGAAAGACCGCAGCTTCAAGTACCTGCTTCCTGCTCAGCGAGGTTGTGGCACTTCTGGCCTGCTTCAAAGGAGGAGAAATACATCGGTCAGGTTTGCCTGGCAAGCTGTAGACCAGTGATGGCTAACCTTTTCATCATCGCGTATGCGTTCCTGAACCCATAATGCAGTGTGTGCACAACCCCTCCGCCCCTACCCATGCACATGCACCCGCCATGTATGTACGGCAGATACCCGACAATCAGCTGGTTGTCGGGAGGTGCGTGCATATCCGCAATGCATCTGTTCCAGGTGACTGCTTGTGTGCCGACAGAAATGGCTCTGCGTGCCACTTCCGGCACGCGTGCCATAGGTTCGCCATCACGGCTATAGACTGTGTGTGTGTATGTGAGTGTGTGTGTGTTTTGTATGTGTGTGTGTGTGTGTGTGTACAACCTTGGCAATCTTAAGACCTGTAGATCATCTCCCAGAATTCCCTAGTCAGCATTGAAGTCTGCAAGTTTTAGTTGCCAAGGTTGCACACTCTGCTATAGACTGAGTGACTGAAGTGAGATTGGGAAGTTTGTATTGAGGTCACAGCCATCCCATGAAGCCACAACCTGGTTTTTCTGCTTGAGCATGGTGGACTGTGTGAGTTCAACAGTGTCAGTTTTTAATCCTGACCTGGATTTCTGATCCATTGGAAAAACAAGCAGTTCTGATTCTTTTTTTCTCTGATTTTCCCCTGCAGGTGAATACAGCCTGACCGTTGTAGTCTCCAATGAATTTGAGAACCTGACCTATTCAACCCCTGTCCACATCTATGCTCACCTAACAGAAGTGGCCATGCGCGTAGCCTCAGATGTTTTGGTTGTGGGCCATCCTGTCACCTTTGAAGCTCAAGCGATGCCCTCTGGCTTCGGAGTCTCTTACACCTGGAATTTTGGGGATGGTTCAGAGGCATTTGTGGAAAGCCAGGCCGCCGTAGTCCACACCTACAGTTCCAGAGGGATGTACAAGGTCTGGGTGCAAGCAAACAACACCATCAGCACTGTGGAGACATGTCAGCATTACCGTGTCTTTGAAGAGATCAGTGGGTTGTGGGTGTCCTTGAATGAAACCATAGAGCTTCTCACACCGATTGAGATCAGTGCTTCTGTGGAAACAGGAGATAATATCACCTGGATATTTGACATGGGCGATGGGACGATTGTGGAGACTCCTGTGGCATCCGTAAAGCATACTTATTTAAAGGATATGAACTACACAGTAAATGTAACCGCGGCGAATCCAGTCAATTCTCTTTCCCGAGCTGTGCCCATCCAGATATTTGTGCTGATGGTACTCAAGATTGAGCCTTCCTCCTGTATCCGAGAAGACCCTGAAGTGCAGCTCACAGCTCACGTGTCAGGTAATCCCCAGAACTACTTTTTTGACTGGACATTTGGCGACGGCTCATCCAACATCACCGTGTATGGTGATCCAACCGTGATACACAACTTCACCTTCAGTGGGATCTTCCGCCTGTCTTTGGTCCTTTCCAGCAAGGTCAACAAAGCACAGTATTATACGGAGATTTGCGTGGAACCAGAGATCACCAACGTGACGCTTTCGGTAAGGCCAGAACTGGTGTGGCTCGGCAACGAGACCAAATTTCAAGTCACAGCCTTGCCCCCTTTCCGCTACCATTATCTTTGGGACTTTGGAACGAACAACTCCACCAGGTCTGGTGGAACCGAAGTGAGCTATACCTACAGAAATCCAGGCGACTACATGGTCATGGTGACCGTCTGCAACAATGTCTCTTTCAACAATGTCTCCGCATCAGTAGAAGTCCAGGAGCCGGTTGGGGTGGCCAAGATTGAGTCAAACGGCTCAAAGGTTTTGGAGCTGAACCAGGTTTATCTCTTCTGGGCCAATGTCACTGGGACCAAAGTTAGTTATTTGTGGTACTTTGGAGACGGGACTTCCCAGTTGGGAAAATTCATCACCCATTCTTACAACAAGAGTGGTACCCATACCATCAGTTTGACGTGCTGGAATGATGTCAGCTTCCATGAGGCCAAGATGAATGTGACGGTGAAGAGGCGCCTGCAGGGCCTGAGCATCAACGCCAGCAGGACGGTAGTGCCTCTGAACGGTTCTGTGAGCTTCATGGCCAGCCTCCTGGCGGGCACTGCCATCCGGTACTCTTGGATCTTGTGTGACAGGTGCACTCCCATCCCGGGTCTTTCCACCATTTCCTACACTTTTCGCTCCGTTGGGACGTTCAATGTGATTGTGACGGCAGAGAATGAGATCGGGGGCCTGCAAAGCAACATCTTCATCTATGTCTTGGAGCAGATAGAAGGGCTGCAGATCACCGGAGGGGACTTCCTGGACGACCTTTACTTCCCCACCAATAAGACGCTGCAGCTGCAAGCAACCGTGAAAGACGGAACAAACATCTCATACAACTGGACTGTGCTGAAGGAAAGTCACCCCGTGCAGACGTTTACCGGGCAGGTTTTTTCCTTCGTCATTCTGGAAGCAGGGCCCCTTGATGTCCATCTGAAAGCCACCAACATGCTGGGAAGCTCGGCCGTCAACAAGACGGTGGAGTTCATTGAGGAGGTGGGCGCCTTAAAGCCCACTGCCACCCCCAATCCTGCTGCAGTCAACGCATCTGTGAACATAAGTGCCGGGGCGGCTGCCGGAAGTGGGCTGCTATATACTTGGCACTTCGAAGGTGGCCTTTCTCTCTGCACAGCTTCCAGTACCATCGCACACTCTTTCCTGAGTCCAGGTGCCCAAATCGTTGCCGTGGCTGCAGGAAACAAGTTTGGTTCTGCCAATGCATCCCTCGTGGTATGCGTACAGGAACCAATAGTGGGCCCCGAGATTAGGATCGTAAGGCCAAACAGCAGTTCTGTAGAATCGGGCACTGTGGTGAACTTTGCTGGAGAGCTTGAAAGGGGATCTGACGTACTCTGGACGTGGAAGATGCAGGACAAAACCATCTCAGGCCAAAGGGTAGCTCTCAATTTTCCCGTGGCAGGAATTTTCCCAGTCTGCTTGAATGCTTCGAACAACGTCAGCTGGGACGTAGCTTGCCTCAATCTGACAGTGCAAGATGCAATCCAAGGCCTGAAGCTCAGCGTAAGCGAGGACGTGCTGCAGCCAGGGGAAATGGTCTCTTTTGAGGTTGAAATATCTTCTGGTTCCTCCGTGAGCTATTGGATCACCATCGGGAGTAACCATTCCGAGATCCTCAGTGCTTCCAACTTCACCTACAAGTTCAGCCAGGTTGGAGAGTACTTAGTGAGAGTAACTGCAGAGAATCAAGTAAGCGTGGCTTACGCCGAGCATCTTATCGTGGTGCTGGAGGCCGTGCGTGGCCTCCAGATCACCGATTGCTGTGAACGAGGAATTCCTGCTGTGGTGGAGAAACAGTTCACGGCTCGGATTGAGAAGGGCTCACAGGTGTCTTACGTCTGGCACTTCACCTTAGTAAACGAGCAGCAACGTTCCCAGGTTCACTTAGAGGGCCAAAGTGTCTCTTACACCCCAGAAGCAGCAGGGCAGTTGGACATCCACCTGTGTGCTTTCAACAGTCTTAGCAGCCTGAACATAACTGTGGTGATCCAAGTCCAAGATTTCATCCTCCAGCTGTCCATCCAGCCTGTTGACTCCTTTGTCAACCGCACAACTTTGTTCAAAGCCTCTGTGCTGCCCAGTGCCAGAGAAGTCCTCTTCTGGTGGCATTTTGGAGACGGCTCTCCAGCGGTACAAACGAGCGTGCCATCCGTCAGCCATGTGTATCTGAGGCCTGGTGATTATGTAGTGGAGGTGAATGCCACCAACCTCATCAGCTTCTCCATTGCGCACCGCACCGTCACGGTCCGTATCCTGGAGTGCGAGGAACCAGAAGCGGAGCTTGCTTTACCTGCTCAGGTGTATATGAAAAGATCCCAGAAGAATTATCTGGAGGCCCAGATTGACTTGCGAGGATGCACCAGGTACCAGACTGCTTATCTCTGGGAGATCTACAAAACCCCGAGCTGCTTACACCTGGAGGCTTTTGCCAAAGTCCTGTTGGTCAGTGTGGACGTGAACCGGCCCCAGTTGGTCATCCCCAAGCTCACCCTGGATCTCGGCAACTACTGCTTCAAATTCCTGGTCTCTTTTGGTGATACGCCTCTGTCCAAAAGCATTTTTGCCAACGTGACAGTTTTGCCCAATAAACTGGTGCCCATCATTGATGGAGGATCCTACCGTGTGTGGTCCAGCACCCGGGATTTGATCTTGGATGGCGAGAAATCCTATGACCCTAACTGGGAAGACTGGGAACAGACACCGTTACATTATCACTGGACTTGCGTATCGTCTTCCAAAGTAAGTGAACCTGGATGTTGCCCACTGAACTGAGCTCTAGATTAGTTGGGGAACACTTCCCTCCAGTTAGGGACTCCCTATTTTTACTTGGTTGTAGGTCACCTAGGGGATGCAGCTAAGGCGCTGAGCTTGTCAATCAGAAAAGTCGGCAGAGTGAGCTCCCGTTACTAGCTTCAGCCAAACTAGCCGTTCGAAGGCATGTAAAAATGCAAGTAGAAAAATAGGGACTCCTTTGGTGGGAAGGGAACAGCGTTTTGTGCGCCTTCGGCGTTTAGTCCTGCCAGCCACATGACCACGGAGACGTCTCCAGACAGCGCTGACTCTTCTTTGGCTTTGTAATGGAGATGAGCCCCTCCCCCTACAGCCGGGAACAACTAGCACAGATGTGCGAGGGGAACCTTTACCCTTAAGTCATCTGGAGTGGCCTCTTGGTAAGGTGGCAGCAGATCAATTAATGAAACACAAATAGATAAATAAATTTCTCCACTAGTTAAATGCAGGATCTGGCTTTTGCCATCAATCACTACGAAATTTTATGGCATGGGATTGGCTAACCTGTCCTCCCTCACTCTTCTGCTGTGACCTGGCCCACAGATCGTGAAGCACATGGCACCTTAAGCTTGCCAGTGGCTGACCCGAGAATGCCAAGCAACACAAGTGTTACCAATGGTCTTTGCTGCTTACTCCCTGCCCAGCACAGGAAACGCAGCCTCTCCACGCCTCTGTCTTTGGTTTCACAGACAAAACACTCTTTCTGTTTGAGGCATTTCTGCTGATTTTCAGCTGGATTCCACCTACTAGTAATTTAAAACTTTTAGCCCTTTTCCCTCTCTTAACACATTGGATATTTTGGAATTGTAATGTAGTTATTTATTTCTTCATATTTAAATACCAGGGTTGTTCATTTCCTACGTAGAAAAGTTTCCACTCAGCTTCCCAGAAAGAGGCTTTTCTTAAGACCGAGAAAGCGCAAGCACTTTAATTTGCTCAGCTTCCTCTTCTATTCAGTTTGGAGAGCTTTATTTCTGTGATTTTGCTGTCTGGTTGTGAGCAACTGGGGTCATTCACAGCAGAGCAGAATCACAAAATCTAAGACAAAAGCAAACGGAAGAAAATTGTTTAATTTCGCAGATGGGGAGGGTTAAGAAAGGAGTGGTTTTTTTTTTTTAAGAGAGCAAGAAATGAGGAGCCGAGGACTACAGAAAGATGCAAACCTGGCTGAGAATATTTGATTGTGAATTAATTCAAGTGGCTTTTGAGCTGGATTGGCACTCTTGATTAGGAGTGACTTGATTTAGATCAGCCACTTCATCTGCCTCCATTTTTCTGGCTGAGTTAAAAGTTAAAACATAGTGTGAAATTGTAGAACCACAGAATGTAAACGTTGGAAGATAGCCTTGAGATCACGGAACCCAACTCCTGCAGATATCCTCACAATTGGCCATCTACCCTCATGAAACATTTTCTGAGAAATTCAGTCTACCGTTTCCTGTCCCACTGGTGAACAGCTCGTAGTTCTAGGAATCTAGGACATTTTTCCCAGTGCCCAGCCCAGTTCAACTTCCTTTTCATATAAACCTCTTTTTTCATATCTTGCTGTCTTCTGGAACACCTCTGAACATGACTCCTTCCAGATGTTCGACAACAACTGCTGGATTTTCCCATCTCTAGCCCTAACACACCCAATGCTTCTCATTCCAAGCTAGTTACCATTTTGGTGGGTCTCCTCTGGACTCCTCTGGTCTATTCTATTTTATGAAAACGTTTTAATTCAAATTTGTCTTCCCCAACCGGGTATAACCCAGATGGTTGCTTATAACCGATATATTTTCATTTGGGACTTGGGTTTCCTCCTTTGGGGCAGAAGGGAGCCTAGAGAATCTCTAATTTGTCCTTGATTTAAAGATGGAGGCTAGTCTTTCTGTCCTTTTCATCTTCCCAACTTTTGGACCTCAGAATCAAAGGCATGTATGACAGAATTGTTTATTACACTTACTGTGCTAATCTCAAATACTGCACTGAAGACAAGCCTTATCTTGGAAGCTTCATCTCCTCAGCTACACCCGCAGAGATATTAGGAATAGTTAAAGTGTGATAAGTTTATATTTTCTTTTGTGAGAAAACACAATAATGGAGAGGCTTGGTGGGTCGAGGTTAAAGCTTACCTTGGATCTGGGTAGTTGGGACGCAACTAACTCTCTCCGGACTTTGAGAGTTTCTCCTTCTTTATCCTCACACAAACTAGAATTCACCTGGTGCGCATGGCCTCAATTTCAGTGCCACAGGAGGACTGGTCACCATCCCACGGGCCATGCTAGAAGCAGACGTGGAGTACACGTTTGACCTCACCGTATCGAAACCGGGCATGGATTCAGAAGCCACAAATCAAACGGTATGTATGAACAAGGCTCTTTTCCCCTGCTTGTTCTGCCTCCATGTCAAACCCTTTTCTTTAAAAAAAAAACATTTTATTAAGTTATAAAGTATTATAAAGTGCAAAAGTAAATAAAAGAGCAATGAGGGGAGAGGAGAAAGGGGAAAGAAAAGTGAGGAAAGTAGGGAAAGTTAAAGAAAAAGAAGCATTGATTTCTGACTCTCTCTGTTGTAGTAGAATAAGGTATTAGCATCAAATCACAGCTTTTTGCTTTTCCATAATAATATGAACAAGTCATCTCTGTGAAGATCTATCAATCTAATCTCTAAAACCCAAAGTCAGAATTTCATTCTTTTCCACATCAAGCACAAAGTTCAGAAGTGGTTTCCATGTGGAAACAAAAGTACTTGGGCCTTTTCTTTGATCAAAGTGGTCAGTTTTGCCATTTCGGCCAACTCCATCAACTTCTGCAACCATTCGTCCACGGTAGGAATCAAAGTCTCCTCCCATTTTTGCACTTACAATGCTAGTCTTGCTGCTGTCAACATATATAGTAATTCCATTTTTTCTCTCCAGTTTTTTTTTTCCATTAGACCCAAAAGTTTGATTTCGTTCTTATCTCCATTTTCAGAATTTTCTGCATTAAAATATGAATCATACTCCAGTTTTGTTTTGTTTTTTGCTTTATCACATGGCCACCATAGAGGATAAAAATGTCCCTTCTTTATTTTTACACTTCCAGCGTTCATTTGACATGCAAACACTTTTCAGGTTGCCTGAGCTGATGTTTCAAAGCCGCATGAAACGAAAAGATGAATATATTCCTTGGGGAATCTTCCCTCACAAGGAAGGCGGCATACAGGCAAGCAAAGTGCCACCGCCGGCATCATTCCCCAGGAACGCTTCAGGACTTTACGCAGACCCCAGTGGGACTTGTAAAAAAAATACAGCATGTGGGTGTCTGCAAACCAAGGTTCAGATGGAAGGGGTGTCCATCTGCCTATAAAAAGAAAAGAAAAAAAAAGAGCAGCAAGTTAAGGGGGTGAGGAAGCCTCCTGGGCGAGTGTGTGTGTGTGTGTGTGTGTGTGTGTGTGAGAGAGAGAGAGAGAGAGAGAGTGAAATAATTCATTGGGTGAGAAGAGCCATTTGGCCATCGAGTCCCACCCTGGGGTGGGATCCTATTGGTTTGGACCGGTCTGGGGGAACCAGATGTTAAATTTACATCTGGTTTGCTGAACCGGTTGTTGAACCGAACAGCTGGCCCCGCCCACCCCTCCCCACCCCTCCCAGGAACCTCCACGTGGCCCATTTTGGATGCAGGTAAGTACAGGGTCCGTGCGAAGGCTCTGGGAGGGTGAAAAACGGGCCTTCTGGAAGTCTGGAAATGGGCCTGTTTCTTGCTCCAGAGCATGGGGGAGGCCATTTTTGCCCTCCCAGAGGCCCGAGGGAAGCCTCCGGACTCTGGGGAAGGTGCAAAACAGCCCTCCCAGAAGTTCTGGCAGGCCACGCCCACCATGACCATGCCCACCCAGCAACCGGGCAGCGAACCAGTGGCTGGGATTTTTGAATCCCACCCCTGGTCCCATCCCATGCTCAAGTTCTGGAGTCCAAATTGAAACACTGCCTGCCTGGTCTCTGCTGGGAGGCATCCAGTGGAAGCCATCCTCTCCATCAAACTCCCAAGATCTCACCAGCGCATCTTCTGGTCAGAGAACTGACTGGCTGTCTCCCTGGCAGCCATATTTGAGAGAACCGATGAATACCAATAAAGGAGAAGATTTGTAGCTCAGGATTGACATGAGGGGGTCCTTGGTGCTCTCTGAGCTTGGTTGTTTTCTTGCAGGCCTTTCATTACCCAGCTAGGTAACCTCATCAGTGCAGTTGATGAGGCTGCCTAATTTGGGTAATGAAACAGCTACTAGAAAACAACCAGGCTCAGAGAGCACCAAGGACCAATGAATGCTCAGCACCCTTGAACAGTTCAGGATCAGTCAAGTGGATTTGTACTGAACATTCTTGATCTCGGGCATGGCTAGTCTAGTGAAGAGAAGGACCAAAGGAGACATGATAGCAGTATTCCAATACGTGAGGGGCTGCCACAGAGAGGAGGAAGGAGTCAAGCTATTTTCCAAGGCCAGACAAGGAATAATGGATGGAATCAAGGAAAGATTCAACCTAGAAATAAGGAGAAACTTTCTGACAGCGGGAGCAATCAAGCCATGGGCAGAAGTTGCCTTTGGAAGTTGTGGGAGCTTCCTCCCTGGAGGCTTTCAAGAAGAGACTGGACTACCATCGGTCAGAAATGGTGTAGGACTAGATGACCTACAAGGTCCCTTCCATCTCTGCTATTCTATATTCAATGGAACAACTTGGCTTCAGAAGTTGTGGGAGCTTCATCCCAGGAAGCTTTCAAGAAGAGACTGGGCTGCCATCGGTCAGAAATGGTGTAGGGTCTCCTGCTCAGGCGTGGGGTTGGACTAGATGACCTACAAGGTCCCTTCCAACTCTGTTAATCCATTAAATCTTTTAATCAGGCTCTGTCAACAGTCTGGGCTGGGAGACCTTAGTGTGAGACGGGAGTTTGGCTTTGTATCTGATCCTTGGAATGAGAACTGAGGCCTGACATAGTTTTGCCAACTCCAGACATCGTCTTTTCCTGCATTTGAGCCTTAAAAATATGGCTCCTGAGCCAATTTAGGGGAAGGAAGGAAGGACTCAGGTCCATCTAGAAGATGTAAGTGTACTTGTTGTGTCTCGTATCTCAGCAACGACTGTTGAGGTGCTGGGCTGTTACTTCTAGCTTTGCAAAAAAATAAATAAATCAGAAGAGTCTGGTAGCCCCTTTTCTGATTGAAAACTTCTGCTCTGCAATAAAATATACGAGTTGGAAAAAAATGCTACCAGACGTCTCCTGATTTTTGCTAGCGTGCCCAAACAACAGCTTTCCTCCTATAATATCTTTGGGTGAACCGTGGTCCTGAAATGAGGTTCCAGACAGGGAGACAGTTAGCGCCTTAAAATAGTCTCCTCTGATGCTTTTATGCTAGCAGAGGCACCCAGAGCTCAGAGGAAGGGCTCTTCGGAGTCTCGGGGAGCTTGAGAAACACATTCGGCCTCTCTGCTTTTATGCTGAAGACCATGCTTCCCTCCAGAGCCAGGGTTCCCCTTTGCAAAAAGGGGCTTCTCAGTGCAGGAATCCAAACTGAAACACCGCCTGCCTGGTCTCTGCTGGGAGGCCTCCAGTGGAAGCCATCCTCTCCATCAAACTCCCAAGATCTCGCCAGCACATCTTCTGGTCAGAGAACTGACTGGCTGTCTCCCTGGCAGCCATATTTGAGAGAACCGATGAATACCAATAAAGGCAAAGATTTGTAGCTCAGGATTGACATGAGGGGGTCCTTGGTGCTCTCTGAGCTTGGTTGTTTTCCTGCAGGCCTTTCATTACCCAGCTAGGTAACGTCATCAGTGCTGTTGATGACGTGTGATGACGGAGGGTGAGATACAAAATAAATACAGGCACAAAAACAGGTGAAGCCCCTTTAATTCCTTCAACTTGGCTTTAAAGCTCCAAATATCCTTGACTGGAGACAAAAAAAAACCCTCCCCCACAAACAGTTGCAAGAAGGAGGACATGCCGTTCAACCTAAAAATACCTATAAATTATAACTAGAAGAAACAACACAAACCACACTGAAGCAAACAAGATAAGGACTTGAAGACATCCACAGATATCGGAACACACATTGGGAAGGACGCCAAACTCAGGTAAGAACAGACAGACTAGAAATATTTTCACGCTTTGTTTCCAGCCCTGGCTCTTGTGCAGCCCGTCCTTTTAAATAGTTCTCACATCTGCAGCCCATGAAGGGGATCAAGGCCCATTCCTCCCCCATAGACCACGCCATTCACGCCTCTCCCTTATCCGCTCCTCCCTGCGTGCCCTAGGATGGAGAGGGGATGGGCCTGGGTCCTCCTTTGACTGCCTAGCCGGACTGTGCCCTTCCCCAGCCTCCTCCACAACCTCCGGAGCCACACTCCCGCTCCTTGTCGGCTGTTCCTCCTCTTCCTCGGAGTCAGTCTCCAGCAGGGGCATGACACGATGCTACCTAATTTGGGTGATGAAACAGCTACTAGAAAAAAAGCAAGCTCAGAGAGCATCAAGGATCAATGAACGCTCAGCACCC
The DNA here is from genome assembly GCF_900518735.1 of Pseudonaja textilis. The sequence continues at coordinate 2,192,258 of NW_020769332.1, read as the reverse complement.
TTGAACAGTTCAGAATGAGGCCTCTGCTTCCCTCCGGAGCCAGAGTTCCTCTTTGCAAAGAGGGGCTCAGCCGTGGGAAACGTGGGAAGCTTTGGGTTCCTCACTTCGTCAGGTGTGTGTGAGTTCAACGCTTTCTTTGTTTTGCTTCCCCCGCCGCTTGGGAGACGTAGCGAGAAGAACGGCGGCTTTTTTTTGTATCCGGGCCTCCTGCAGGACTGAACTGAACCGCTGGAAGCCAGAAGAACCTTATGGTTTAGATCACCAGCTTCAAGGGCTGCTTAGCAATTAGAGAAGCAGTTTGTCTTCGAGTGAAACCCATAATTGCCTTGATGTCTCTCTCTCTCTCTCACACACACACTCCCTCCCTCATTCTCTTTTTGGAAACCAGAGGTTGGAAGGAAGGGTGGGAAAAGAAAAAAGAAAAAGAAAAAAACTCACGTCAAATTGATAGTCTTTCAAGGACATTCTGTACTATCGACTTTGCATGTAAGAACGCCAAACAAATGATCTGACTGGGAATTTGCAGGGCTGGAGGAAGAAACGGGGGTGGGGTGGGGTGGGGGGGAGGCCTTTGCAAAAAGCCTCCCCCCCCAGCCTAAAGACCCAGCACTTAACACCCAGCTCTCCTTCCTGATTGGTGGGCAGAAGGTACACAGGGTGGATTTGAATAAACGGGGTCTGTGGAGCAGTAGACTTTAACGTCCAGAACTGAGCCCCAAATTTCTATTGTGCAGCGAGACATTTGCTAAGTGACTTTTGAACCACTGCAGTTGGTACATTTTTACAACAAGGTTGTTAAGTGAATCTGGCTTCCCCATTGATTTTGCTTGGCAGAAAGTCCAGTCCCGTCCCATCTGAATTTTGATCCCATGATCACTGGGACGCTCCAAAGGTCGTAAATGTGAAAAATGGTTCTAAGTCTCTTTTTTCAGTGCCATTATAAGTTTGAATGGTCACTAAATGAACTGTTGTAAGTCGAGGACTACCTGTACTGGGCTTCAGGACTTAGTGACCATAGTCTAGAACAGATTTCCTGATGCTTTGCTGTCAATGATGGCCAGAATCTTCGGAGGCAAAGTGCATAGACCACCATCTCTAGACCAGAATCCCTAAATCCTGAAGTCTAATGCTGCCCATTCCTTAATTGTCTAACTATTATACTTTCATTCCCTAAGTCAAGTTAGTTGGGTTTTTTAACTGCTGTTATAAATATCCCTTCCTTCTTTTTTCTTAAGATATTGATGAAAGGAGAAAGCTTTTCTTCCTCAAAATCTGTTCAGGAAATAGTTGACGATCATCTCTCTCCTCTTTCTACGTGAAGGTTTAGTTACGTTGAATATCCCTGTTTCTCTGCTTGGCCTCCCGTCCTTCTGCTTTGCTTGGTGGACAAGCTGTTTGCAGGTTTGCACGGTCCAGAATGCCAGTTCTTGACCCATATGAGCCACAGTAGAGCAGTGGTTAGAATGCAGTATTGCAGGCTGCTTCTGCTGACTGCCGGTGGCCTGCAATTTGGCAGTTCGAATCTCACCAGGCTCAAGGTTGACTCAGCCTTCCCTCCTTCCGAGGTGGGTAAAATGAGGACCCAGATTGTTGGGGGCAAGAGGCTGACTCTGTAAACCACTTAGAGGGCTATAAAGCACTGTGAAACAGTATAGAAGTCTAAGTGCTATTGCCCTCCTTCCCTCCCATCCATCCATCCATCCATGAATGATGCACAGTGGTTAGAATGCAGTATTGCAGGCTAATTCTGCCAACTGCCAGGAGATCGATCTTGACCGGCTCAAGGTTAACTCAGCCTTCCATCCTTCCGAGGTGGGTCAAATGAGGACCCAGATTGTTGGGGGCAAGAAGCTGACTCTGTAAACTGCTTAGAGAGGGCTGGAAAGCACCGTAAAGCAGTATATAAGTCTAAGTGCTATTGCTATATGCCAAAAGAGCCATTTGGAAAATGTGAATTCCTATGAGTGAAGAAGCTTATAAATTTACAGTGTAAATCCCCTTTTTACCATTTGTTCAAATCTACCCTGGGTACCTTCTGTCCACCAATCAGAAAGAAGAGCTGCGTTTTAGGTGCTGGGTCTTCAGGCTGATGGGGAAACAAGAAAACGGAAGCAGCATGCTCTGTCCCGTAATTGGGCAGACCAGGTGGCCCTGATAGACCGGTCCCACCGGACAACACTTAAGAAAACAGCTTCTGGAAATCTCTTTTTGGGAAAGAGAAGGTCTTTGGGCAGGGCTGATGTGGCCAGCAACTTCTCTCTCTTTT
>NW_020769332.1:2175141-2189892 GCF_900518735.1 Pseudonaja textilis | reverse complement strand
CATAAACATTTTGAATACAGTGTATTGTCAGGACATATCTTTTACATACAAAACAAAGAAGGAACAAGAGTATTAATACATATACTAGTAACAATAGTCATAATATAACAGAATAATTTTAACTAGTTTTCTCTTTGTACTAGCTTATTTGTAATTCCGTTAATTATATTAGCATATTCATAATTATAAACCATCTTTATATTTAATTCATACGTAGCATTAATCTTTCTTAAGCTAATTTCTATCTCTTATCTCTAACCATTCATAAAATCTATTCCATTAAATAATATTCTGTGTCTTCTTTATCCTTTATTTTTAATGTCAATCTATCCATCTCTGCACCATTTAGTATTTTCTGAATTACATCCTTGTCTAATGCAGTGTTCTCATTTTTCCAATATTATGCAAATACAATCCTTGCTACTGACAATACATGCAAAACTAAATATATAGTCCCTTTATCATAGCCCTCTGGCAATACACCCAACAAAAATATTTCTGGTTTCAGATCTATACTTTGCTTAATCACTTTTTCCAACTCTGTATGTATTTTTGTCCAATATTTTCTTGCTTTCATGCAAGTCCACCACATATGATACCGTGTTTCTCACAAAATAAGGCTGGGTCTTATTTTTTTTTGACGCCTGAAAAAACGGCTACACAGGCAACACAGGCAGCACCATATCCGGGTATGCAACAAAAGTACTTCCTAACGGCAAGCCCATCCCCCGCCCCCCCCCCCCCCCATTTTGCATGTTTAATGTAGGTCTTAATTTGGGGGGAGGTTCTTAATTTGATTTTATGCCCATAAAACATGCTGGGACTTCCTATTGGGGGAGGCCGTATTGTTGGAGAAACACGGTAGTAAGTACCTGGGGTCTGATTACATTTCCAACATTTTGCAGACATATTGCTAAACCTTTTCGCCTACCTTGCCAGTAGCCAGCATTTCCCCATCGCCACTTCCATGCTCGGGTCTGGGGGTGAAATCCAAGGAGCCCTAAATGCTACCCTTAGAGTTTGGTGCTTGGTTCTCTCTTGGACCAGAAGGGAACCCGAATGAAAGTGACGGGTTTTGAAGAAGACACCAGGGCGCAGAAGAACGAAGGGAAATGCGCGGAGGCGCCCTAGCATTGCATGTCCTGGGTGTGCCGTTCGGTTTGTCTGCTGGTGTATTTCTTGCCCACCCACCCCCCATGGCCACCGTCTTCCCCTGGCAGCCGGCGGCTCTGAGGCGGCGTCATTGGAACCTTTTCTCTGCTCTCTCCAAGGTCTTGCTGAAGAAAGGGACGGTCCCCATCGTGTCCCTGGAGTGCGTCTCCTGCAAGGCGCAGTCGGTCTATGAAGTGAGCCGGAGCTCCTACGTGTACTTGGAGGGGACCTGCTTGAACTGCCAGAACGATGGCAACCAGGGGGTAAGGCTGAGGCCTGCGGGGTCTCTCTGGGGCTCTGCGGGGTGTCGTCCTGCTCCAGGAGGGGCTTCTTCTTCTTTGGGGCTACTGAACCATTTAAGGGGCCTTCGGGGCCTTCTTTTCTTTTAGAATAACAATAGAATAAAAGAGTTGGAAGGGACCTTGTAGGTCATTTAGTCCAACCCCCTGCTGAAGCAGGAGACCCTATACCATTTCTGACAGGAAATGTGGGAGACCCTATACCTTTTCTTTTTTCCTCTCCTCTCCTCTCCTCTCCTCTCCTCCCCTCTCCTCTCCTCTCCTCTCCTCTCCTCTCCTTTCCTTTCCTTTCCTTTCCTTTCTTTTCCTTTCCTTTCCCCTTTCCTTTCTTTTCCTTTCCTTTCCTCTCCTCTCCTCTCCTCTCCTCTCCTCTCCTCTCCTCTCCTCTCCTCTCCTTTCCTTTCCTTTCCTTTCCTTTCTCCTCTCCTCTCCTCTCCTTTCCTTTCCTTTCCTTTCCTTTCCTTTCCTTTCCTTTCCTTTCCTTTCCTCTCCTTTCCTTTCTTTTCCTTTCTTTTCCTTTCCTCTCCTTTCCTTTCCTTTCCTCTCCTTTCCTCTCCTCTCCTTTCCTTTCCTTTCCTCTCCTTTCCTCTCCTTTCCTTTCTCCTTTCCTTTCCTTTCCTCTCCTCTCTTTTCTCCTTTCCTTTCCCTCCCCTCATTTTCCTTTCCTTTCTTCGCTGGTCTGTTTGCCCTTCCCTTCTTCTTTTTTTCTTTTTTCCTTCCTGCAAGATGTACACAGATGACTCTCGTCAAAAAGGGATTTTATTTCCCCCTCTTTGAAGCATATCGAGAAGGCCTTTTTAATAACTTAACTCACAGCAAGATATGTTCTCATCTATCCCTCGGTGTTGCAGTCTAGACTTCTTCACAATGTTGTTGGCAGACCTCCACGACATGTTGTGAAAGACGGGCTTGCCAAGTGTCTCCGACACCTCCAGCCTTCAGCAATACCACCAGCTCTGCTGCCACGTTGCTTGCCACTGAAGAGCGAGTCAGTGTGCCAGCTCTTCCACTGTGGCCTGCCGTTGTTTTTCATGTACTGGTGTGGTCCTTTTCCCTCTGCTAGTTGTGAGGCTTGTTTTGGAGCATCTTCAAAGGAGAACCACACTGGGATATGTAGGTATAGAAATAAGGATGATTTTCTCTTGAGGTTCGTAGAAGGAATAAGGATACAAGATCTCCTGAATGATAGGGATTTGGCCAAGGATAACTCACACACACACACACACACACACACACACACACACCCCTACACAAAACACAGATACAAATCCCTGTTTGCCTTTAGGGCTGCGAAACCAGGTGCGTTCTTTCCATTTTGCACGTCCTCCTAAAAGTCTTTGATGGGAAAGACGATAATGCTCTACGGCAGGGGTCTCCAACCTTGGCAGCTTTAAGACTTGTGGACTTCAACTCCCAGAATTCCTCAGTCAGTTTTGCTGGCTGAGGAATTCTGGGAGTTGAAGTCCACAACTCTTAAAGTTTGCCAAGGTTGGAGACCCCTGCTCTACAGTAAAGCAGAGACTCCCATCTTCCACAAATTGGCCCCCCTCGGCCTTGGGATCTTTCCATCCATCTCTCACCTGGTGCCCAGGGAGGTTGGTCCAGGAGGCCTGGGCTGCCTTCCTCAAGAATCTCCTCCTTTTCATTACTGTGTCTCCTCGAAGTGCCAGCGTGGAACTGCCAGCGTGGAACAGCCAGCGTGGAACCTTTTCATTAGTGGTTTCAACAACATTTCCTGTTCTTCCTGCTCACCTAGTGAGGCTTATCTGTGAGATCAGTTCTTGTCTCCCACAGATCATTTTTCTCCTGGCTCCAATTCTCCCCATTGCCCCAATATCCTGGCTGCCCTTTTCAGGTAAAAAATGCATTACAGGTCAGAAAAAAAACACAAGCAAAAAACATTGAGTGGAAACGTCTGTTGGTCCCGCACATTCCCCCACTTGAGGGAGGGTGGGAAGACAGGAGCAGAATTTGAGCTGATGCTTAAACCTGCAGCCTATTTTGAACACCCGTTAATTTCTGCAGGGAGAGGCAGCATCGGGGTTTTTCCTCGCAGCCAGGCTGCTCCATTTTGAGATTTATGGGGTCATTTTCCAGCTGGATAAAGTCTAAGTTTGTTATTTCAAAAAATCCAGGAGTCTGAGAAAATGCACTCCAGTCATCTCATTGATCAAAGATCCCGTCCTCGTGGTTCCCATAATCTTCCTTGCGCTTGTGTAACGGTTGCCATTGTACTGTGTGAATAGCAGCCCCGTCCTGCATTTAATTGGAGGCCAGTCTAAACAAAAGCAGTGGTGTCCAGTAGAAAAATCCCTCTCTCCTCGTTTCTCTGTCCTTCTGAAACCATACACCGGAAGGTGAGATAATGCAGGAAATCTGAAGTGGATCGCATCTGATTTTGGAGAAGATTTCCTGTCAAATGATTTGGATCTCCCTGTTTCCCTTGCATTAAATTGCCTGGGAAGGGGGCTGAAATGTCAGCACCAAATTTGGCCAGGGACCGAAAATGGACCCTCCTCCTTTTATCAAAAAGTACAGGGATAATATTTGAAACTGCGGTTAGTTTTTTTTAAATGTAAACCTTGGGGTTATTTTGTCTCCTCCCCGCCCCCCCTACATTTTTTATTTTTAAAGCCTAAGCCGAGATGGACAGCCCAGAGCTTCAAAAACAAATCTCTGCTTTTGGACGAGAAAGTGACCTCCACAGGGGATGCCGAGATGAGCCTCGTTTTGCGTCCGTGGGCTTTGGAGGATGGGGAGGGGTACACGTTCACTCTCTACATCACAGACGAGGCCACTGGGGAAGAAGGCTATGCCTCCATCGACCTGTTTCCCAACCAGCCCCCCTTCGGGGGATCGTGCCAGCTTTCGCCTGCAAGTCCTGTCCAAGCATTGGCTACCAAGATCCACTATGAATGTGCAGGTAAGAATGTGGAACACCAGTGTCCCATGTCTCTGCCTATGGGGATGTAGGAGATGACCAGGTTGAGCCTGGGGGAGGCGTCAAATGTGTCATCAGTCATGAGTCCCTTTGCGCCCACAAGAGATCTAACTTTGAATGCCTTCTTAATTCCCGCTCATTTTTCTTGACTGTTAGTAGCTCAGATTCTTGAAGAGAGCTTAAGCTTGCAATAAATCTTTATACTCAATTGAACTTCCCGAGTCTCCTGATCTCCCCAGCTGGACTTAAAAGATCCACAGTGACCTTCATGGATGATTGGGGTTTGGAACCAGACCTCCCTAAGCTCATCTTAATCCATTCAAATCCTCATTAGTCATGGAGCAGCCAGACAGGAGCCTGTGTGTTCTGTAATTTGACCCCTTCTTCTTTGGGGCAGCCCCTCAAGTACTGCTATCGTGTCACCCTTAATTCTTCTTTTCTCTAGACTAGCCAGGCCCAAACCCTGCAGCCATTCTTCATCTGTTTTACTCTCCAGGCCTTGAATCATCTTAACTGTTGTTCTTTGCACTTTTTCCAAAGTCAAGTATTCCAGATATGGTCTTACGCATGCAAAGCTCCGCTTGTGCATGCTGCGGGCACACACGCCTGCCACTCACACAAATGGAGCTGTGCACATGTTTTGTGCAAGTGCCTGCCACTCACGCGAAACTATCTCCTCCCCCCTCCCCCCGCACGGGGCTGCCAAGCCGGAAAGTGTGAGGACTGTTGCGGTAGGCCTTTCTCATAAGATGCACTGTTTGGCTGCAGGTTGGAGAGATTCGGTGGGAGAAGACCCCCCCTTGGTGTACATCCTCATGGCCACCCGTTGCCGCCCTGGCCAGTGCGATGAATTCTTGGTGTACAAAGGAAGCCACCCTGCCCACGCGGCCTTCCTGCCCCCCGGGTTTCGAGAGCATGGCTCCCTCGTATTCGTCTCGGTGTTCGTACAGGACCAGTTGGGAGCAACAGTGGAGGCCTTAAACAGGTACCTTGTGTTTCTCTTTTTCCAAAGCCAAAGGAGCAAGCGTGGATATACGCCCTTCGAGGACAGCTTGCCTCACCAACTCAATGCAGGCCAACCCGCCATGGGACAATTTAACAATTCTGTTTCATTATTTAAAATAGATAAAGTTTTTTTTTTAATTTTTGCCACTTACATTTCATTCTGTCCTTCCTTTTGCTTCCTTTCTTTAATGATTCTGTTCCACCATTTCTTTGGCATGAGTGTAACTCAGGTCCTGCAGTGAGTTGTCCTGCAGGGAGATGGTGATGGCAAGTTGGCTGTGGCGAGTTAACCATGGTAAGTTGGCCATGGTGAATTGCCGTAGATGTCATAACCCACTTCATTCTGTAAACCATAACCAGAATTCTTTCAAAGCCAGTGAATCCTCATTTTGTTTGCTTCCTCGCTGCTGGGTGTTGAAGATCAGGCCAGAAGTGTGTGAATTGCACAATGGACCAACCACTGTGGTTGTTGAGAGCAATGAGTCACATCTCAAGCAGGTTCTTCGTTTGCGTGTTCCCCTCACCTTTGGGAAGGAACGCTGGCAAGACCTTTGCGTTAGTGGCAAACGGTTGAGAAAATCACCGCAGGATTTTATGGCAGCATGGGGGGGGGGGGGCTTTCATTCGGCCCTCGGATCAGGGGGCTCCCTCTCCCTTCTGCCCTGCCCCAGTGCCAGGCAAGAAAGGCCTTCGAGGGTTCTCTCCTGGGCCTATAGGATCGTGCCCTAAAAAGACGGCAAGAGGCATGAGAAATATAGGATGAAGGACTTTTGTGGAGGATTCATTGCCCATTTAATTTGGTCTTGAAACCTGATCCTGGAATTCAGGTAAATGTGGCTTTAGATGGCCTCATGGACAGACCTAGGTGGTCTTCTGGGCAAAACCTCCGGGGGGGGGGGGGAGTTCCTACAGCCCTAGAATTTCCTGGTGGCCTCCCATCCATGTACTTATAAAAGTGCACACAGATGCATTTACCTCTAGTTTAAAACCTTTGAAGGATAAAATAAAAGACAACATAAAAGGAAAAAAGAAGAAAATGAGATGAGATTCAGTGACTGGAAAATAACAAACTAATAAGTAGAGAATTTACAATTGTTATCAAATTTAGAATTCCTTATCTCATTGGTTAAATAATTAATTGAATATATAAAACTAAAGTCATCATGCCATCTTGAGGAATGACTGTAATCACTACAAAATTTTAAACCATGGTAATCGATGTGATGATGTGGTATGATGTGAATGTTGCTATATTTACCTTAAAAAAGGGCATGTTCTTATAAAATAAAAAATGTTTTTATAAATACTAAAAACAATCAGTAAAAGCAATATTAAGTGCCACATTCCTTCTTGTTATATCCAACTTGTGATTATATCAAAGTATATATAATTATTGGTTTCTGGTTATTTCCTTTATATCAAATATTTCCCCTTTGAAAACGTACTCTAAGAATATAAATTTCCCTACGTGTGTTTCCGGGAGGTAAGCCAGACTGCTTAAATTCAGCCCAGCTTCTGTTCTGGATATATACAGTACAGTCTTGTAAATTTTGCCACCCCTGCATATTCCCTAACTTCAGTTTCCAGTCTGATTCTGTCAGCAAAGTATCTCTTTTCCAACATTGGGCCAAAATTGCCCTTGCAGCTATCAGCATAATTTTAAATAAACTGTGACATTTTTATTTATTTGTTTTGGCAAGATTCCTAATAGAAGAAAAATAGGCTTCAAGTCAGATTTTGTTTTTAAGTTTTTTCTGAATAACGCTGTCTATTCCTTTCCAGTGCTTTCGATTTTGTTTTTTAAATTTATTGGTTTTTAAAAACAAACATAAACAAACAAAACATAAAAACATCAAGCTATCTTCCATAGGTGTACATACAGTGTGCCGGTTGGTTTACAAATTGTTTTGTGCTTCCATTTCATAGTCTTCAATTACAATTACATTACATATAATCTCATATTGTCAATCAAAAATTAAATACCTTGGTATCATTATTAATCATTTGACTATACTTTTATTCATTCATGTTTTACAAGATAATCATAATTTACTTAGTTTATTTTATAACAGTTCATATTAACACCCCAAATCTATCCTAAAATCATTTTGTAGATATAATAAGAAAGAAGTACATCTTTATATATTTATTATTTTCTAATAGTCTACATATTTCATTACTGTATTTTATTGTCTAACCATTGATAGAAAAGATCCCAAATTTTATAAAATTGTTTATCCTCTTGTTCTCTTAATTTCAAATGTCAATCTACTCATTTCAGCACATTCCAATATTTTCTTAATGATTTCCTCCTGTGATGGTATTTTCTCATTTTTCCAGTTTTTAGCAAATACAATCCTAGCCGCTGTTAATATATTTACAATCAGGTATTTCAAGTCTTTACTATATATTTCAGGTAAAATTCCCTATAAAAATATCTCTGGTTTCAAGTCTATATGTTTTTTGTCATTTTTTCCAACCACGTGTGGATTTTAGTCCAGTATTTTTTAGCATCCGCACAAGTCCACCATATATGGTAATATGAGCCAGGTGTCTGATGACATTTCCAACATTTTTCGGATTTATTCTTGAACATTCTTGCTATTCTTGTCGGGGGGGAAATGCCACCTGTAAAACATACAAATTTTCCTTATATGCTGTTGACATTGTCATTTTATAATTTTGAGACCACAATTTTTGCCATTTCTCTAGATCAATCCCATATCCAAAATTCTTCCCCCAAGCAATCATAGTTTCTTTAACTTGTTCTTCTTCTAGTTTAATTTCTAATAAATAGCCATACAATTTTTTAATCACCTTTTCATCAGTACCTGTCAAAATCTTATCTAAGTCAGTCAGTTTATCATAGAAACCTTCTGTTTTAGAATCTTTATCATACCTTGAGTGTATTTGCGCATATGAAAACCAATTCATCTTTATACCTTGTTCCCTCTAGTTTTTGCACAGATTTTTCACCTTTTTCATTCAATATTTCACCATATCTAACTGTTTGTTCCTTTTTGTATATTATAGGATACGAAAATGCTTCAATAGTCGATAACCAGACTGGAATTTTCAAATAACATTGTCTTTTAATCTTCTCCCAGTTTAACCACAGAGACTCCCGTATATAATGTCTTCTAAAATACCCCTGTGTTTTAGTTCCTTTATACCATAAAAAAGCATGCCACCCCAACAACAAATCATGTCCTTCTAATGTCAACAATCTAGTATTTCTTAGTGTTATCCATTCCTTAACCCACATCAGATTTGTAGCTTGGTAGTACAACTCCCAATTAGGCAAACCAAATCCTCCTCTATTTCTAGCATCTTGCAAAAGTTTTAACTTTATTCTCGCTTTCTTACCTTGCCATATATATTTCAACACAATTTTACTTAAATCTTCAAAGTAGTCTTTTCCAAGCCTAATTGGAATTGTTTGAAACAAGTATAAAATTCTGGGTAATATATTCATCTTGATTGTTGAAATTCTCCCTATTAGTGACAGTTGTAAATTTTCCCATTTTGCCAAATCTAGCGCTATCTGCTGTTTAAGTTTAATATAATTATTCTCTTTTAGTGTACTGCATCTTGCTGTCAAGTATATCCCCCAAGTACTTGATCTTATTTGTGACCTGAATTTTCAATAGGTCTGCCAGTTCTTCCTTTTGTCTTAATAGCATATTCTTTGTCAAAATCTTTGTCTTATCTTTATTTATTTTCAAACCAGCCACCTTTCCACATGTCTCTATCTTTTCTGTCAGTTTTGATGCTGTTTCTAGTGGGTCTTCTAAAATAAAAACCAGATCATCCGCAAATGCTTGCAGCTTAAATTCTTCCTTTTTGATTTTCATATTTAATTTTTTGTAGAAGCTGTCCCAACTTCAGCAGCTTTAATGGCTGCCTCTTTGCCGCTGGCAAGAAGAGCTTCTCCTGGATCTACCAGGGACTTTGCAGTATCCCTGGGATCAACAGGATGCGCTCTTCACTTTCACTGTCTCTTCGGGACGGTTTAGATCCGATAGGACCATCCAGGAGCAAAGTTATCGGTGATCTCAGACCTCCAAGATCGCATGCCGTATCGTCGCGACGCCAGCTCTGCCCTTCTCGCTTTCGATTTGTTTTTACATAACCAACACATATGATAAGATGTCCCTTCTTTATAAACTTATATTTGAAATGTTTCAGCAGTTCCAGATGCTTTCTTTTAATTAGAAGCAAACTAGCATGTAATTTGCAAGCTACAATGCTAGTCACTAGGATTCTATTGTTTGCGTCTAGTGCCTGCTGAAATCTCAGAAATTTGGATAGGGTTAAGGTTTACCATGATAAAACTTCCAGAGTCTGAGATTAGAAAAAGTATTCCTTTTCCTCTGCCTAAGGAAGAGTAAATTATGCCTAACATAAGAGGCAGGGCAAATGCGCTTTGTCAGCATAACTTACACCACCTGAGAAATGCTGTGTTCCTTGTTGCTATGTTTGCATTATCCTGGTACATCTCTTTTTCTGTAATGTAGGCTCTGTAGAGTCCTAATCACTGCTGGGCCACAGCCAACTGGCCACAGTCAACTCACCACAGGAGAACTCGCCATGGCCGGCTTGCCAAAGGACAACTTTCCCGGGACAGTTGAACAATTCAATTTAATTATTTAAAATTATTTTAATTTTTGTCATTCACATTTCATTTTGTCCCTCCTCTGGTATCTTTCCTTTAATGATTTTACTCCAATATTTCTTTGATATTAGTGAAATTCTTGTCCTGCGATGAATTGGCTGCGGCGAGTTGGCCTCAGCGAATTGTTCCATTCTAGCTCCGGTGAATGCTTTCAGCTTGGATGCATTTACCTAGCTATGTTAGCTCTCTTCATGGAACACACAGTGTATTCTCATAATGCTCTTTTCCCTTTCCCCTGTCTGTCTGTCTGTCCTTCTGTCTGTCTGTCTCTCTCTCTCTCTCAATACATATACATATGGGCACCAAAGTTTTATAACCATACTCTTGGGCACCAATGGCTTTCTTGCACTGTTGACAACAATCCCTTTGAAACACAAGGGACATGTGGGAAAAAGTGAATATCATTCTTAAGTGGTGGAAATGAAGCCGGGTGGTTTCTGTAGGCTTTATAAAACTGACTGGAAACGAATAACTTTGATTTGCGGACAAAGTCAGCCAAAACCAATCTCCTAAGGATGATTAGGATGAGGCACGGTGGTGCAGTGGTCAGAGTGCAGTACTGCAGGCTCCTTCTGCTGACTGCTGGTTGCCTACAGTTTGGCAGTTCGAATCTCACCAGGCTCAAGGTTGACTCAGCCTTCCATCCTTCCAAGGTGGGTAAAATGAGGACCCAGATGGCTGGGGGCAATAGGCCGACTCTGTAAACCGCTTAGAGAGGACTGTAAAGCATTGTGAAGCAGTGTATAAGTCTAAGGGCTGTTGCTATTAAGAAAAAGTATGCTTGGAAATGCAGTTGTACTGCTACGAATTGGTGCATAATTGCAGAAAGGAAATTGAACTAGGCTCCCAAACACTGGAGTTGTGAATGTGCCAGGCTGACAGACAGACAGGTCTTGCTGGTGTTTGCTGGCCACATATAGTGAACCTAGAAGACTAAAAATTAAAAAAAAATATTGCGAAAATAAAATAAAATAGTGAACCTAGAAGATCATGTGCCACACTGTTTACTGGGTGTTCCACTTGTGTCTCGCAAACTGCTTCTGGGTGCTGTGAGCAGCGAGGCACCCATAAGGACGCCCTGTTACCTCGCTGTTGCCTAGGCTGCCATTGTGGTCCAAGAGTAAAAGTGGGAAGCCAAGGAAGAAGCATTTCTTCTTCATCTTGATGCATTGCTCTTTTGATACAAAGTGCCACTTCGGTTAGCCTAGGAAATCAATACATTCTGAGGTGATAAATCAGTGACAAAAGTGCAGTTCAGTGTATTTGTTTCAAGAAAGAATCCAGTGGTCCAGTCCGAGTTGCTAAGGAGAGCTGTGTGGTGATGAATGGGTTGCAGGCAAAGACAAACGGGAATGCGGCTCCTGGACCATTTATCCTCCAAGACGTTCTCCTCTTCCTCTTGGCACGTGCCTTCTCAGCACCTCCTGGTCTGCATTTTTCTCAGAGCAATTTCTAGATAGGTTATTTATTTATTTAGCGTATGGCGTACAGAGTCGGGGAAATCTACAAATGCTAGACACAGTGGACTCCTGACAACTGAATTGCTCGTTCATTCTGTTCACGTCTCCTGCTTGGCTCGAGCCTTCCCAGCACCTCCTGGTCTGCATTTTTCTCAGAGCAATTTTCCAGATAGGTTGTTTATTGGTTGGTTGGTTGGTTGGTTGGTTTAGTGTATGGCATACAATGCCAGGGAAATCTACAAATGCTAAACAGGATGAATTCACAGAATGAATGGCTAGTTCATTTTATTTGGCGCTTTCGTGCCTATCCCTGGGGTGAACTAGCTTACACCAGCTGACCGGTGGCGCTTGGGGTTCTGGGGCTTCTCCGCTGGTCTCACCTCATCTCATGTTGCATTGCGTTGTGTTGCCTCGCATCCAGCCAAGTCCAGCACTGGCTTCCATTCCCTGTGCACACAAACACAGGTAGGTTTAGCCCAACAAAGTGGTTCCCGTTTATCTACTCTCAATATTGCCTGCTTTCGAATTGCTGGGTGGGCAGCAGCCAGGGAGCAAGCGGCAGGAGCTCATCCAGTCTCAGACAGCTGGACTCGAACCGCTAGAATGCAGATCATTTCTGGCTGGCAGTTCTAACGTCATTAAGCCACTGCGCCTCCACGTCCTCTCTAGATAGATATTTGGGAACTGATTAAATCGGGCATCCAAGTAAGTGGACCTATATCCAACAAGCCTGAGATGCAGAGGGTGGTGGGTGCTGAGTCCTTTAGGATTTGAGATTTGAAGAAGAGACCAGGGCAGGATATCAGCTTCATGGATAAACAGACAAATAAAGAAATAATTGCCAAGGAAGATCAAGAATGCAAAACTAACCTAGACATCAGGCGTAACAATAAATGTAAGGAAGGCTGAATTAAAGTAGCCAGTTTTGGGGAGTTCTGGCATTTGAGCAACCTGGGGTAAAGCCCAGATGTTATCCTCAGGAAAGGCAGTTCCATGTTGCTGGGCCACAGATAAGGCGGCATTTCTGGTGGCACAGAGACGTTTCCGGGAGAGAACAAGAGAAACCAATGCACTGAGTAACTTGTAGGAAGATAGGCAAGAGGCTGAATACCTTGTTCCATATTGTTTAGAACAGAGATCTCCAAACTTGGCAACTTTAAGACTTGTGGCTTGGATAAGCTATGCTGCCTGGAGAATTCTGGAAGCTGAAGTCCGCAAGTCTTAAAGCTGCCAAGTTTGGAGACCTCTGGTTTAGAACTTTAAAAGTTGTCCTCTCCACTTTATACTGAGCCCGGAAACAGTTTGACAACCGGTGAAACTGGTGCCTGCCTGATTGGGAAAGTGAGACACTGTCAACATCCTAATAATTGTAACCTTCACTTGTGCTGTATCCTTTTTGCTGAACTGTGCTGTATCCTTGCCAGTCGGTTGTTTTAATGCTCCCTCGTATTTGAAACACAAGCACCCTCCCTGCACGTAGAAAACTCTCCTTATCAGACACAGAGCATGTTGTGTGATGGTCATTGCTGTTTTTCCTTTCCAGGTCTATGGTCATCACCTTGCCCAGGGTGCCGGAGGGATTCCCCAGTCTTCCCCAGTGGCTTTACAACAAGACGGAGGTGATGCTGCAAGGCCTGGTCAAACAGAGTGACCCCCAACCTGTTATTGAGTATTCACTGGCTCTCATCACCATCTTAAATGAGGTATGAACTTATGATGGGAGGATGCTGGTGTCTTTTGTCAGCTTTGTCAAGTTAAAAATGAAACTAATTTGCCTAATCTCACAGTCTTAGAAAGAGACACACACAAGTGGTGGGAGCGAGACATGTTTAGGTCTCCTCCTCCTCCTCCTCCTCCCTTCTCCCTCTCCCCCTCCCCCCTTCCTCCTCCTCCTCTTCTTCTTCTTCTCCTCCTTCTCCCTCTCCCCCTCCTCCCCTCCCCTTCCCCCTCCCCCTCCTCCTCCTCCTCCTCCTCCTCCTCTTCTTCTTCTTCTTCTTCTTCTTCTCCTCCTCCTCCTCCTCCTCCTCCTCCTTCTCTTTCTCCTCCTTCTCCCTTCTCCTTCTCCCTCTCCCCCTCCTCCCCTCCCCCGCCCCTCTTTCTTCTTCTTCCTAGTGCATTCCCGTAAGTGCAGGATCCACTTTTCGGATCATTGAATGCTATTTTGCACAGTGAGCTGCGTCACCAAGGGCTTAGGCCCACAGCTTGCTTGATGGGGTCTTGCCATCTCTGTTTTGGACACCCACAGAGTCGCTGGACATTGGCTTCTAGTTGGTAGGCAGTCTTGGCCACAGTGGAAGGTGCTGCTCTCTGGATTTACACCCTGGTTTGGTGTAAGGAAAACTCCAGCCGGCCTTTGAGCTTCTCTTCTTGCAGACTGCCTCCTCGGGAGACCTGTTTCCTCTCCTGCTTCCTTCAAGATCTGATAGAAGCTGACTTTTCATTTTCTGTCCTCCTACCCAAAGCACGAATCTTCGATGTATCCAAAGCTGGGAGCCGAGCCCGATGCCCCCCTCCAGATCTGGATCCGGAAAAATGTTACCAAAACCCTGACCTCCTTAAACGTCAACACGGTGGATGACATCCGACAGATTGTGGCTGCGCTGGCCCAGTGTATGGTAGGCGTTTTGGGCACAGGGAGAAGGCTGGGATGGATGGGGGGGGGTGCTTAGACTGCCTCAAATCTGCTTCACAAGCCAGTATGTTGTGAATCATGTGGGAAGGGCGGCGGTGAGCTTCCCTGGTTTAAAATGGGCTGAGAGTAGAAACAGAGAGCAGGCAGGAAGTCTTAAGTCAGAGGTGGGGAACGATCAGTGGTGGTATTCTACTGGTTCGGTCTGGTTTGGCCAAACCAGTAGCTTCGAGGACCATCTGTGAATGAATTGGTTAGCTCCGACGATCAGCTGCTGCTGGGCCCACCCACTGGGCCCCCCCGCCCCTCTATACTGAGCTTTATTTCCTGCTTTTCAACCTCAGCCGCTTCACGTGGCACAGCCGATTACCGATTACCGTGAGGTCAGCTGTTGAACAGGGAGAGTGTAGTGCTGCAGGAGAAGGTTAGTAGGAAACCTTCCGCGCGTGCAAAATGCACCCGCCAAGCCACACCCACAGAACTGGTGGTAAAAAAATTTGAAACCCATCACTGGGAACGGATGGTCCTTTTATTATGACTTGTGGACTTCAACTCCCAGAAGTCCTGAGTCAGCCAAGCTGGCTCAGGAC
>NW_020769332.1:2158888-2175041 GCF_900518735.1 Pseudonaja textilis | reverse complement strand
TATGACTTGTGGACTTCAACTCCCAGAAGTCCTGAGTCAGCCAAGCTGGCTCAGGACTTCTGGGAGTTGAAGTCCACAAGTCATAATAAAAGGACCATCGTTCCCCTTCTCTGTCTCGGGTGATTTCCTCCTTAGCCTCCCTTCCTGCTTCCTACTTTCTCTCTTCCTTGCTCGTCTTTTCTAAATGAACCCAAACGTATCCTAAAGGAGAGCCAGTTGAGTCCGGTGTGTGAGGCACTCAGGCACCCTGGGGGCCAAAAACCTTTTGTGTCCTGACTTGCTTGCCCTGTGCTTGGGATTCGCAGGTGGCCAGTAAGGAATTTGTCTGTCGGTCTTGCCTGACAAAAACTTTGAGGAAGCTCGAAACGATGATGACTATTCTTCAAGGAGAGACCCTGCAAGGAACCATGACCCCCAAAGCCATTGCTGACAACATCCTCGATATTATGGGTAAGCCCTCCGCCCCCCCCCCCCCACAGAGGAAGGTGGGGCTGGTCCCACAAGGAATGGTGTCCGGGCACCCTGAAACACACCCATCTTGGTTGCTTCTCCAAACTTCAGAGCAAAGAGAAGGGGGCAGGGATGGGATTCTACCGGTTCGGGCTGATTCAGACGAACCGGATGTTAAATTTACATCTGCTTTGCTGAACCAACCAGCTGGTCCCGCCTACCCCACCGCTCCCCTCCCAGGAGTCTCCACGTGGCCTATTTTGGATGCGGGTAAGTGCTGGGTCTGCACGGAGGCTCTGCGAGGGTGAAAAATGGCCCTCCTGGACGTCTGGAAACAGACCTGTTTCTGGCTTCCAGAGGGCCTCCGGAGCCTGGGGGAGGCCGTTCTTCCCCTCCCAGAGGCTCAAGGAAAGCCTCCGGAGCCCGGGGAGGGCGAAACCACGCCCCCCCCACCGTGGTGCAGGAGGCTGACTAGGCCACACCCACCATGGCCACACCCACCCAGCAACCGGGCAGAGGAAATGGTTGACCCCTTGCTGAAATTTTTGAAGCCCACCCCTGCTTTGCATGCCAGCAAGGCTTCTGGCCCTGATTTTGGTGGGTTGTGTTTGCAGGAGACTTGATCCACCTTGTCAACGCCGTTTCCCAGGAGTCCGAGCGACAGGAGCTCTATAGCGCCCCAAATCGGGAGCAGGTGGCTTCCAAAGCCTACACCTTGTCCACTGACTTGATGCGCATCCTAATGAAGTCCCGAGTGCTCAACGAGGAGCCCCTGGAGCTGGCCAGGAGCAACATCACAGCCAGAGGGAAGCGAGCCAACCCCCGTGCCCTGCTCTGCTACAGGGACACCCAGAAGTGCCAGTTCTCCATCCCCCAGGCCTTCCGAGCCACCTTCTCTGACCTGGCGGACGTCATCCAGGTCATCTTCCACGTTGACTACAACCCCTTTCCCTTTGGCTACATCACCAACCACAGCGTCTCCTCCGAAGTGGCCTCCATGGAGTTCCAGACCAGCAACGGCACAGAAATAGCGGTTGGTAGCCTGGATCTGGAAAAGGCCATCACCGTGGCGGTTGTGGACTCTGGGCCGAAGAACATCACCGTGGGCACAGTGGTGGTGGAGGAGAAGAATTCGGTGCACGTGGTGGTCTCGATGGAGAACAGCAACACGGAAGCCGGGCTGTACTTCCAGATCACCTTCAGCATTGCCACAGGTAGGTGCCCGGTGGAGACACCCCGCTAGATTTGTTGGCCTCTCGGAATTACCAGCCTTGGGTCTAGCCCTCCGGTCTTCTTCAGGAGCTCAAGGAAGCACAGAATCAGAGGGAGGGAGGGGTCATCTAGTCAGGCCCCTGTCCAGGGCAGGAAGATCATGTTCGAGAGATCCCTTGGGAAGGTGAATATCACAGCTTGCACAACTTTGAGGCCACTCTTTGTTTTTTACAACTATTTTATTAAAAATTACGACTTACAACAATAAAAACTAAACAAAAATACTGTAAAAGAATAGAAAAGAAAAATAGAAGGTGCAGATGATAGATAGATAGATAGATAGATAGATAGATAGATAGATAGATAGATAGAAAGATAGAAAGATAGAAAGATAGAAAGATAGAAAAGAAAAAGAAGAGAAATGGATAAAGTTATCATATCCTCCTTCACCACAACAGATGTCAGCAATTTTGGTAACTTATCACTTTCTCTCAAAATACAACAAACGATCTCTGCTTCCCATATCCCTGACATATAATCAAATCCATAATTCGTCATCATTTCAATCTTGATGTCTGCGAAAGAAGGAGGGAGGGAGGAAGGGAGGAATGAAAAAAAGAAAAAGAAGACAGCCCTCTTGAAGAGCTCCAGAATGTCTCCTGCTGAAGCCGCTCCCTGCTTCTCTGCCCTTCCTGGTTTCCAAAAAGCCATGCCTGGATAGACTGGTGAGCCTCTGGCTAGGAAACCCCTCTCTTAGCTGGGACCCCTCCCCACCGTCTCTCCTGTCTTCCAGATCGTTACGTCTCCCGGGAAAAGGAGCCGTTTCTTGCCGTCTGTCTCTTCCACTCCCCTGAGCGCAACTGCACGGCCTCCAAGGAGATCTCTCTGGAGGACATGAAGGAGGGGCCGCAGGGCGACCCACGGCGCTACACCCTCTTTGTTCCCCCGGGGTGAGTGGGACCTCTGGGGCCACAGGGAGGAAGTGAGGTGGGAGGGCACCTGTTGTGGTGCATTTTTCTGGTGCTGTGAGGTCAATGATGGCCAATGCAGGAGATCCAAAAGAGTGGCGGGCGAGGAAGCTTTCTGCCCACCGTGGCCGCGGCCTGCTAGATACGTGGGGGCAAGTGAGCCACGTGGCCGCTCTGTCCTGCCCCACCAGGTGACATGTTCCTTCTCTTGATTTAGGATTGCAGACACAGTGAGAGACCATCACTTGAACATCACCAACCATTTCGTGTGGTCCCCCGTGGAGGTGACTCTGGGTCTGTACAGCTCCCTGTGCCAGTATTTCAACACGGAAGAGGCCCGCTGGAAGACGGAGGGCATGGCTCCCTTGGAAGGGGCCACTCCGGAGAAGGCCCTGTGCTTAACCCAGCACCTGACCGCTTTCGGGGCGAGCCTCTTCGTCCCCTCGCACTCTGTGCAGTTCATAAAGCCAGTGAGTGAAGGGAGTGGAGCTTTGATGGATGCTCTCGGTGTTACGCACTGCTTCTGTTTTTAATTTGTTGTACCTTGGCGGTGGCTGCTGTTATTTTTGGATCAGAGAAACTCACTTCTCCTCTTGCATGAAAGTTGGCGGATGGGTCCGATCCTTCCTTAAAAGCCTCTTCCTGTGGAATGGGCGACCCAGCCGCAAATGGAAAGGTGGAATTTCTCCATCTGGTCACGTCAACCGAAATGGCTCACAGGCCAAACCTAGAAGTATGGTGACCTCTGTCTTGGTCACAAGGGACAGCCCTTCATTTCAGGAAGCTGCCTTTTAAATGTCTTCATTTTTCAAAAACCTTTGCCCTTCACTTCCATCAGCTAACTTTTACCGCACAAATGGTCCTGCTTTAATGTACGGACTTTGGCGTCCACGTGAAAAATATGGAAATTGAATGGTTTTTAAAATAAATTTACATATATTGTTTGATTTTAGCTATTTCTATTAGAATATGCTTTTTTATAAAAGTTTTTTTTGCTCTTGAACTTTCCTTTATAAAGCAAAGTTACAAATATTTAAAAATTATATATATATATAGCATTCAGCTTTGTTCGGGTATTTTCCCACGTCATTATAGTTGTGCTTTTAAAGTTGTAGCAACATTTCGGCAGAATCTCATCTGCCATCATCAGGCTTCTGTGTTGTGTTCGTCTGTGAGTCAGACTTTCACAGCCGTTTTTGTTTTAAATTTGGGGCTAGCCATCTGCTGTGCCAGAATGGTTTTTTCTTCATCCTGATAGGTTGGGAGTCTTGGTCTGTGTTTATTGGTCTTGGAGTTTGCTGTGTTCTACAACTGCTACAACTTTAAAAGCACAAGTATAATGACGTGGGAAAATACCCGAACAAAGCTGAATACCATACATGTAAATACCCATGAAAACTTAAGAAAACGTGTGTGTGTGTGTGTGCATGCATGTGTGTGTGTGTGTGTGTGTGTGTGTGTGTGTGTGTATGAATTTCTTTCAAATTGGCCCTTTTGTTAGAATGATCCTTTAGTTCTTCCCAGAAAATATGGCCACTGTATACTACAAGATAGCAGTAGCAATAGCACTTAGACTTATATCCTGCTTTACAGTGCTTTACAGCCTTCTCTAAGCAGTTTTCAGAGCCAGAACACAGAGCCAGTATTGCCCCCAGCAATTTGGGCCCCCATTTTACCCACCTCGGAAGGACGGAGGTGTCAGGCTACAGAACTTTTCCCATTCAATCAACAAGAATGAACTTCTGAAAACGTATCAAAAGGAATCCTTTATTGAGATGAGACAATTCATGGAGCGGGTCCAAAGCAGCGTCTAAGGTCTCTCAGGCATGCAGAGATAGATAAGGGCGTTTAAAACCCCTCTCCTTATCCTGATGTGTATTTAGTGAAACAAAGAGCCAACATGTTAATTCCCCCCCACCCCCTTTTTAGAACGATCTTTTCCAGGGTTTCCCAGGACACGTCTCACTGTGGAATTTTTATGGTCTCTTCATCTCCTGGCTGTCTCTCCCAGAGGTGATGGGTTCCGGCCATCTGGGTTTCATCCCTCTGTTGTATCATGTGTAGGTTATACAAATTCGATATAAGATTAAATATATTCAAGTTACATCAAGAAGGATATCTTTATCAGTCTCTCCCCCCACCCCCCCTTCTTACATTGAAGAAATGAGAGATACACGGATCTGGCAGGAAGGCTAAGTCAACCTTGAGCCTGGTGGGATTTGAACTGCCAAATTGCAGTCAGCTGGGGTCAGCAGAAATAGCCTGCAGTACTCCACTCTAACCATTGCGCCACTGAGGCTAAAGAGAATTAAGAATGAACCACAAAGCAGCACCATTCGGGAGCATCATCTAGTTCCCTTGTTCCCAAAGGTTTGCATGAAGACCTGGGTTTTCACAGCTCTCAGGGTGCACACCAAACCAGGGATAGTGCTGGACACTATCATGGACAAGGCCGGAGAGCAAAGGTTTACCGATGGTGTTCCCCTGGAGACGGGACCCTCACCCACTGCTTTGTGGCCCTTGGCCCACTCCAGGGGGGTCTTTCCTCCTTTCACTTGTTGCTATCTTTAAGCATCTTCAGTGGCTGGCCCAGTGGCAAGGATTGGTTCCTTCAGATCCTCTGCTGTTTGGAGAAGGCTTTTCTTGTGCAAACTGCTGCATCCTCCGCATGCCTTGACTTCTTATTTTTTTTCAAAATTTGGGCGTGCTTCTCCCTTTTTGGGGGGATATTTGGAACCCCACAAATCCCAAATTGTCCACCCAACCAAAGTGGTCCCTATTTTTCTACTTGCATTTGTTACGTGCTTTCGAACCGGTAGGCTGGGACAAGTAAGGGGAGCTCACTCCGTTACATGGCACTGGGGATTCGAACCACTGAACTGCCAACCTTTCTGATCGACAAGCTCAGCATCTTAGCCACTGAGCCCCCATGTCCCTCTAAGGTGAAGGCTTAATCTCTCCTCCTGCCCCCTGAGCTGGATCAAAGCCTGTTTCTCGGGCTTCTCTTTTGGATTCTTCCACTCCTGGCCAGGTGGCACAGAAGCAGCCAGAACGATCGTTTCACCCTTTGAATATTTCGATGATGTCCAATATTCTTAATTTCCTCCCCAATAGATAATATGAACACTGAACACACACAGAGGCACACAAACACCCAATGCCCAGATTATCAATTGGGAGGATATTAACAATGCATTATCAGACATCCTGAAAATATTCAAAGGGTACAATAGTATATAATACAGTTAAATTGGTCCTGTTTTGTTTTGTTTTTAACCGTGATAGAGGTAGGTTCCTGGGTAGGGGTGCTCAGATCATTTACTGCCAAAATCAGCTTGCCCTTGGAAGTTGTGGGAACTTCGTCCCTTGAAGCTTTCAAGAAGAGATTGGGTTGCCATTTATCAGAAATGGTGTAGGGTCTCCTGCTTGGGCGGGGGGTTGGACTAGATGACCTACAAGGTCCCTTCCAACTCTGATTATCTGTTATCTGTTAAAATTCATCTGAAGTGTGGATTTTTCGCACTGGCAGAACGTCGGCCTGGTAAGCAGCAGGAAGTTATGGCTCTCTGACATGTTGCCCTGCCTTTCCCTTCAGCCTCCAGGCCCCGGGCTCAATTATATCGTTCTGCTGACCTGCGTTGTCTGTCTGGTGACCTACTCCATGGCAGCTGTGATTGTGCACAAACTGGATCTGATCGACATCAGCCGTGTGGGGTCGATCCC
The DNA here is from genome assembly GCF_900518735.1 of Pseudonaja textilis. The sequence goes on along the minus strand of NW_020769332.1, from coordinate 2,168,688 downwards.
TTTCTGCGGGAAGAACGGGCTGTACAGATACGAAATCTTGGTGAAGACAGGCTGGGGCAAAGGGTCAGGTGAGTATCTGTGATCCCTCTTGGCTAGGCTTTGAGGAATGCAGGTGAGCCCTCCTTGGGACTGAGGCTGGATTCTGTCCCCATATCATGGGGGAGGGTGTTCCCTGGAGCCCCTTCTCTGCTTATCTCTTGAGGGTGGGGGGTAGGGCTGTCTTTTTCTTAAAACCATAGAGTGCTTTGTCAATGCATGAGTCCTCTATTAAATAATATGTGCAAACCCAAGCAAAAAAAAATGCAAAATCACTTGGAGAGGCTGTTGGGACGTACAACTGTACCACTCCATCCATTTATTCCAGAATGGGCTCCCTTTTTCACAGCTGCAGGTCGTGCTCTGTGTTTCCAACCTATCAGAAGGCTGCAAGGACTTGGGCAGTGAGGTCACGTTGTAGCAATGGACCAAACCAAAGTCTCTTGACTTTTATTTTGTGTTTTTGCAACACCACTGCTGTAAACCAGATGTCACAGTCCACTCATAGACTGATAAGGACTTAGGAGGTGGTTTTGTAAACCTACTAACTTATTAATGCAAACAACCACTTCCTTGCTGACTAAGACAGACTCCACCCGAATGAATTGGAGGATAAATTAATAATAAATACTGCCGCCCAATTCCCAGAAACTCTGGGTGGTTTCAAAACTGGGGTCAAAACCGGAAATAGTTTAGTTGCTAAAATCTTGACTCTATCCGTCTTAATAAATCTTGTTGAAGAAGAACTCTGAGATTCACATGTGAAAGAATTCCTTTTGGTTATGGTAACTGTGAGTCCTGCTTCATATGATGCCCTTTAGATCTGGGGTCTCTAACCTTGGCCACTTTAAGCCTGGCGGACTTCAACTCCCAGAATTCCCCAGCCAGCTTTGCTCCTGGGAGTTGAAGTCCACCAGGCTTAAAGTGGCCAAGGTCGGAGGCCCTGGATCTAGATTTTCTGTGTGTAATGGCCAACCCTCGACTTTGACTTGGACTGTCTGGAGAAAGCTTCAGCTGCAATCTTAAGGTATCCGAAGGGCAGCGGACTGGAAAAAGTCCCTCCTCTCTCTAGCTCTCTATCCTGGATTGTCCAGTAAGCAAGGGCAGGAATGGAGAACATCTGGCAGCTGTTAAGGAACACAGGCCTCCTTGGCAGGAAAACCTCCAGAACAAATATCCCCTCCCATTAGAACATTGGCAAGATAATGAATATTGGATCCGGTGCTCCTGTTTGGAGAGGCAACTGTCCCGGGCTCACACCAATGAGGAAGTGGCTGCTCCAAGGTCCCAGCAATCTGATCCTGCAGAGGAAGCGCCCCGTAGAAAAGCAGATTCCTGTATTTGCCAAAGTTTTTTTTTAAAAAACGCCCTCTGAAGTATCTGGCGAATGGCGTCTTGGGGAGTAGGAATCTCTATATCCCCCTCTTTTCTTAAATTAGCCGAAGTGTCACCCAACAGGCTTTGAGACAAGACCATCAGGCGCAAGATATAACAGAATAACAAAATAAATGAGTTGGAAGGGACCCTTAGAGGTCTTCTAGTCTAACCCCCGGCTCAAGCAGAAGACCCTATACCCCCGTGATGGCAAACTTTTTTGTTGTGGTGTGCTGAAAGCGTGCGCATGCCAGCGCTCACAATGCAATGCACCCCCCCACACGCATGTGTGCGCAACACCTCCCTGCGCCTCCCATGCCTCCCTTACCTGCACTGCGCACGCATGTGCCTCCCACCTGATTTTTGGCCCGTTTGAGGCCTTTTTCAGCCTCCTAGAGGCTCGAGGGAAGCCTCCACAGCCTCAGGAGGCTGAAAAAGGGCCTTCCAGAAATACCGGAAGTGCCCATTTTCAGACTCCAGAGGTGCTCCAGAGGTGCTCGGTGGAGGCCATTTTTACCCTCCCAGAGGCTTGAAAGAAATACCAAAAGTGCCAAAACGGGCCTGTTTTTCAGCCTCCCAAGGCTGCAGGGGCTTCCTTTGAGCCCCCAGGAGGGTGAAAATGGCTTCCCCGGGACTCCAGAGCCCCTCTGGAGGCTGAAAACGGGCACTTCTGGTATTTCCGGAAGGCCCGTTTTTCAGCCTCCTGAGGCTGCAGAGGCTTCCCTCGACCCTCTGGGAGGCTGAAAACTGCCTCAAACGGGCCGAAAATCAGCTGGGAGGCACACGCATGTGCAGTGCTGGTAAGTTTGGCTGGGGCTCGCGTGCCTGCACAAATGGCTCTGTGTGCCACCTGTGGCATGAGTGCCCTAGGTTCACCATCACAGCTATACCCTATATCAATGATAGCAAACTTTTTCGGCACTGAGTGCCCAAACCAGAACACACATGCATGCGTGTGCCTGTGTGCATGCCGGAGTGCCAGAAACCTGAAGATCCAGCTGTCCGGTGCGTCCATGCCTGTTTTTTGGCTGTTTTTCAGGTTGTTTTTCAGGCTATTTTTCACCAGAAACCAGAAGAGCAGCTGGCGATGACTCGCCTGCCCATAGAGGGGGCTCTGTGTGCCACCTCTGGCATGCATGCCATAGGTTCGCCATCACAGCCCTATATTGATAGATAGAATAGGTAGATAGATAGAATTCTTTATTGGCCAAGTGTGATGACCCAGGGTGGGATACAAAAGCAACTTTAATTCTTTCAACTTGGCCTCCAAGGTCCAATTATCATTTACTGGAGAAAAAACTCCCCCATGAACAGTTGTGAAAAGGAAGACATTCTGTTCAAACTCAAAATACATATAAATTATAAATAGAACAAAAACAACACAAACCACACTGAAGCAATGAATGAGACAAGGCAGGATAAGGGCTGGAACACGTCCACAGATATCAAAATACACACACTGGGAAGGACGCCAGAACTCAGATAAGAACTGACAGACTAGAATTATTTCACACTTTGCTTCCAGCACTGGGCCATGCGCACTTTGTCCTTTTAAACTGTCCTCCCAGTTGCAGCCCATGAAGGGAATCAGGGCCCTTTCCTCCCCTGTAGACCACACCATTCACATTTCTCCCTTGTCCGCTCCTCCCTGCGTGCCCTAGGATGAAGAGGGGATGGGCCTGGGTCTTCCTCTGAATGTCCAGCCGGCCTGTGCCCTTCCCCAGTTCCCTCCACAACCTCCAGAGCCACACTCCCACTCCCTGTCGGCTGTTCCTCCTCTCCCTCTGAGTCAGATTCTAACAGGGGCATGACACCAAGTGTGATTGGACACACAAGGAATTGGTCTTTGGTGCAAATGCTCTCAGTGTCCATAAAAGAAAAGATACATCCATCAAGAGTCAAGAATCATCAGGTACAACACTTAATGATAGTCATACGGTACAATAAGCAATCAAATCATACTAGGAAAGTCAATATAGATCGTAAGGATACAAGTGACAAATATATCATTCCAGACCAGTTGGCTGGCCAATCTGTTTTTAAAAGCCTCCAGTGATGAAGCAGTCACAACTTCTGAAGACACTGATCGACTTGTTCTCACTGTTTCTCTTTAATTCCAGGTTGTTTCTCTGCTTAATTAGTTTCCATCCATTGTTTCTTGTCCTACCTTCAGGTGCCTTGGAAAATAAGTTGCCTCTCATCTTTGTGGCAGCCCCTCAAATACTGGAATACTGCTATCATGTCTCCCCTGGTCCACCTTTTCACTAAACTACCCATATACAATTCCTGCAATCATTCTTCACGCGTCTTAGTCTCTGGGCCTTTAATCGTCTTAGTTGCTCTTCTCTGCAGTCTTTCCAGGGTCTCAGCAACTTTTTTTTATAATGTGGTAACCAAAACTGGATGCATTATTCCAAGTGTGGTCTTACTAAGGCTTTATAAAGCAGTGTTAATGCTTCACACATGATCTTGATTCTATCCCTCTATTAAAGCAGCCTAGAATTTGTTTCACACCAGCTTGGGGAGCATGTCTGGCAAATTTGAAAGCTTATTCATAGTTTTGTAACGTTCTGAAATGATTGTCCCATAGCTGTGGAATGGCTTGTTTTCCCTCAATAAACTATGCAGCTGCCAACAGCTGTTGTGATGGGAAATGAGACTTTCTGTTGACTTTAGATTTTGGTTGGCAGAAGAAAAACATTAGATGGACTGCCATCTTACATCTGCTGTCAACAGCATTTGGGAATGATATAAGCTCTTAATTTTTGTCTTTTTATTTTTTTTTAAAAAAGATGTAAGCTCTTATTTTTTTGTCTTTAAAAAAAAGCCCTAAACCCTTGCTGATTTCCTTGCAAAATATCCAAGGAACAAACTTCAGGAGCAAATGGTTTTCCTTGTTCGCTGAAGTACTTTGATAGGCTTCTCCGTAATGCTTAGTTACAGAACTAGGTTGTGTGAATTTTGGAAGTTATGGCGAGTCTTAGCTGGCAATAGAATACACATTACGCAGTTTAAATGTATGGGCGTGTACATACATGACATGTGCTTTGTATAATATTTACTCTTCTAGTGATGGGGTAATTGGAATTGCACCAACATCTGTTCCACTCTAAAGATGCCAGGCAAATTGACTATCACCCAGGCCACCTCCTGGGATTTTATAAAGCAATCTGTCAGACCTGTCCCAGCTTGGGCATTTAGGAATGAAAGACCCTCGACTCCGTTTATAGCAAAAGGTATAAAAACCAAATAGTTACAGCATAAGCAAAGCCAGAGTTTCGTTTCCTTTATTGCCATTGTACCTCATACAGCGAAATCAAACACCATCCTCAGTGCACATCATGACCATGAAAACAAACACAAACACACATCCCTCACACTCCACACATTGAACCGAAAACCCCCAACACTGCACCAACACTGCACTATACAGCAGAATTCAAAGGAGCAACTGCCCTGGGATAGAAGCTGTTTTTCAGCCTATTTGTCCTGGTTTTTATTATTCTGTACTGTCTGCCAGATGGTAATAGTTCAAAAAAAGGCTTTCCCAGGATGAGAGGGATCTTTGAGGATGTTTTGAGCTTTTTAAAGACAGCGGGAGCTATAAAGCTCTTCCAAAGAGGGGAGAGGGCAACCCATGATCCTCTGAGGGGCAAAGACATTAACCCTCTGGAGTGCTTTCCTATCTGCCCCAGTGCAATTGGCAAACTATACACAGGTGCAGTTAAGATACTCTCTGTGGTGCAGCGGTAGAAGATCACCAACAGTTTTTCATTCGGTTTTTGTTTTCTGAGAAGCCTCAGGTAGTCTAATCTCTGCTGGGCCCTTTTGACCAGGGCTGCGATGTGAGCCCCACAGGTCAGGTCCTTTTTTATGCTAACACCCAGAAACTTAAAACTGGCCTCTTGCTCCACTCGGTCTCCATTGATAAGCAAGGGCTGGAGGTCTGATCTGTTCCTTCTATAGTCCACTATAAGCTCCTTGGTCTTATTGGTGTTGAGGACCAAGTTATTGTCTCCACACCACAAAAGCAACCGATCCATCTCATCTCGCTAGGCAGACTCATCCCCACCCCAACCCCCGGAGATAAGTCCCACCACTGTTGTATCATCTGCAAATTTAGTAATAGTATTACTAGCGTGAGTGGGAATGCAAGTACACTAATTTTGCTCTGACTGATGAAGTTGCTTGGATGAGCAACGAGGCGTTTCAGACTAACAAAGTTTGGTCCAGTTGCCATGATTCAACCTTTAGTCTTTACACCAGAATGCTGTTTTGGGATTTAGAAGTGAAAGCTGAGATAGATTCCCCTTCTGCTAAATTCCTTGATGTAAGTAATGTGCCGGCTGCTCAGCTTTCAACAACTCCAGGGATGCCGTTTTCACACCTGTTGTCTATTTTGGGTTTTGTTTGTATGTTTATATATGTGCATAAATAAATGATGTCGACATGAAAAGTATACGAAACAGTTAACATTTATTTATTATTTCCATCATCCTCTCCATCTGTTTGAAGGTCTTTGAACTGAAGTGGTAGAAATCAGGATGATTACAATATTTTCCATGGTGATGGTTTTGTGATTAGGATAGCAGGGCCCCAGCTGTGTTCCAACTGCCAGCTTCAAATTCTGATTCGAGTGGCAGATTTGGGACCCCTCTGTACTTTATAAGGTGCTCTGGTAAAGCTCTTGAGGCAGGGCTTAGAGAATTGCGATTTAAGATGCCTTCCCCTCCTTCCTCCCTCCCTCCTCTCCTTCCTTCCTTCCTTCCTTCCTTCCTTCCTTCCTTCCTTCCTTCCTTCCTTCCTTCCTTCCTTCTTTCCTTCCTCCTTGCCTCCCTCCCTTCTTCTTCCTTCCTTCATTTCTTCTTCCCATTCTTTCTTCCTCCCTCCCTTGCTCCCTTGCTTTCTCCTTCCCTCCATCTCTTCCTTCTTCCCTTCCTTCCATTCTTCTTTCCATCCCCCTTCCTTCCTTCCTTCCTTCCTTCCTTCCTTCCTTCCTTCCTTCCTTCCTTCCTTCCTTCCTTCCTTCCTTCCTTCCTTCCTTCCTCCCTCCCTCCCTCCCTCCCTCCCTCCCTCCTTTGCTTCCTTGCTTCCTTCCTCTCTTGTTTTTTTCCTTCCTTGCTACCTCCCTCCCTCCCTTCTTTCCTTCCTTCCTTGGTTCCTTTGTTTCTTCCTCCCTCCCTTCCTTGCTCCCTTCCTTCCTTCCTTCCTCCCTCCTTCCTTCCCTCCCTCCCTCCCTTCCTTCTTTCCATTTTTTTCCCAGGGACGACAGCCCATGTGGGGATCACTTTGTATGGGATGGATAGCAAATCCGGGCACAGACACCTGGATGATGAGAATGCCTTTCGCCGCAACAGTCTCGACATCTTCCAGGTGGCCACAGAGCGGAACCTGGGCAGCGTGTGGAAGATCCGGATCTGGCATGACAATAAAGGTGAGTAAACACAACGGGGTTTTCAGGTTAGCTGGGCAGCTGAAGTACAGAATTTATGGCTCAACATGAAATCAAGGGCAAGGAATCCCTGCTTTTCATTGGTCTTCATTGGTCAAGAGAGCCGTGGTGGCACAGTGGTTAGAATTCAGTACTGCAAGCTAATTCTGCCGATTGTCAGCAGTTTGATCCTCACCAGTTCAAGGTTGACTCCCATCCTTCCGAGGTGGGTAAAATGAGGACCCAGATTGTTGGGGGCAAGAGGCTGACTCTGTAAACCGCTTAGAGAGGGCTGGAAAGTTCCGTGAAGTGGTAGATAAGTCTAAGTGCTATTGTTAATGCTGTTACTTTTGAACTTATAATGATAAATGTTTGTCTCAAAGGGTTGTGTGTGTGTGTAGATTCTCGTCAATAAACATGTATTCCATTGCTTTGCAGCCCATCTCTAATTTTGTCTTCCTCTCTTCCTTTTTCCCACACAACCTGCCAAGCCCCTCTAGACCAAGTTAACGAAGACAGTGTCTATGTTGGGGTGTCACGTGATGCCCAAACAAGTCCGCTAAGCCTTAACAGATTGACCTGGTTCACACAACCTGCTGAGAAATGGCTGGGTTCCCATAGCATGCTGACATTTGGCCTCTTCTTTTTAGCCAAGCAAACCCGGCCATTGGAGTGACTGTTTCACTTTTGGCTTTTTCCATTAGTTGGAGCCCAGAATTTATTTATGCATTTAGCATTACATTTATATACTGCTTATTGCATTGTTCAAGTGACCCTTGGAGCAGGGACTGGGCTGTGGCCTGTTCAGAACCGGACTGTATACTGCTTGTACAGAACCATCTCTCTCTCACACACACAAACACACACACACCACCACCACTGCTGCCAGTCCACAAAGCCAGAAAGGTTGCCTTAGAGCAGGGCTCTCCAACCTTGGCAACTTTAAGACTTGTGGACAAAGCTGGCTGAGGAATTCTGGAAGTTGAAGTCCACAAGTCCTAAAATGGCCAAGGTTGGAGACCCCTGCCTTAGAGAACAAGTACATAGTTCTGACTTGTTAACACTGCCGGAGCGATAAAGACTGAAAATGTTCTGACCCAAACCTTATTCCAAGGAAACAAACACGAAACAGAGGAAACAGCAAAACCTTTTAATGATTCTTGACGAATTCCGTTCCTTCCCAGTTAAAAGGCTGTTTCAAACTAATTGTCTCTGATAAGAACGAGCCTTCCCAAGGTTGTGCAAGGCTGCCAAAAACACTAGATAAAATTGCCAAGAAATAGTTCAAGCACAAAGATTCTCCAAACTCCAACCAAGATACTCTGAACGTCCACAAGGCTTAAGTGCAAAAACTTCTTTGCTTCCTGCAAAGAACTCTGGTTTCTCAGCTGGCTTTTATCTCTTAAGGGAGGGGCCATCACCTTGCAGCCTTACTCCTGAGTCGCCCGTGCTGCTGCAGCTGCTCTTTCCTTCGAGCAGCCCTGGGCACAGGCTCCTCGGGAACCTCTTCCTCACTGCTGCCAGCCCCCACAATCTCCAAAGGCAGCACTCCATTCCCTGATAGTTCTGGCCCCATCCCTGCATCACACGCAGGCCCCTCATCGGAGTCCGCGCTCTCCAAGACCTCAGCCATCCACACCTGCTGCCGGTGAACCGCAACAGATAACGGGAGAATTCGCAACTTGCAGGGGGTGGAAGGAGAGGAGGCAGATGTTCTTAGTAGCCATTTCCAAACTGATAGGAAGGAGACCCAGAAAGTGGCCTAGCTAAACCCAAAGGTGCTTTTTTCAGGAGGCCACTGGAGTTTCTTATTCTGGTTTTTCTTTGAAGACTTTTCTCTTCTCATCCAAGAAGCTTCTTCAGCTCTGCCTGGTTGATGGGGAATGGAAGGATTTATACTCCTTGCAGGCAGCTGGTCGTTTGCATCCTTTTAGAGGGTCGTTGAGGCCCCTTGGAGGTTTGTCTGTGTCCTCAGGGTCACCTGAGTGGTGCAAATGGAGGGGGAGCCTTCTTAGCTGTCTTCAAGGTAAAACAAAGGAAGTCCAGCTGCCTCCTGGAAAAACACCTTGGGACAACCATGACCTGAATGACTGAGAATCTCCGTAGACCTTCGGCCTGGCTGAACCGTCTCTCCGTCTGCTTTTCAGGACTCAGCCCAGCTTGGTTTCTGCAGCACGTCATTGTCAGGGACTTGCAGACCTACAAGAGCTACCACTTCTTGGTGAACGACTGGCTGTCGGTGGACAGCCTGGAGAACGACGGCCTGGTGGAGAAGGAGGTCTTTGCTGCCAGTGAGTGGGACAGCGTGAGCCGGCCCCGGGTGCCCCTTGGAGCCTCTGCTGGGTCACTGCTTTGCCCCGGTTGGGGAGCTCAACCGTGGGGGTGGCTGCCTGAATAGAGAAACGGTCCACACCCCCACGCTGCCTGGCCTCTGGGTTCATAGACTTCGCTTCATCTTTCTGAAGTTTTCATTCTTTGGGGTTACCTTTTTAATCATGCTGTAAAGCCACCCCAAGTAGCTGTAGCAGTGAGATGGGCAGTGTGTGTACATTGAGATGGATGGATAGATGGATGGATGGATAGTGCAGCGGTCTAGAGGTGGAGCTCTTGTCTCACGATCTGAGTTTGATCCTAGGTAGTGGCAGATATTTCTCTCTCTGAGCACAATCAGCTGTGAATTCTCCATTGGAGACAGGAAGGGCATCCGGCCAGTAAACACTCAGCTCCATTCAGTTGCTCCAACTCCATCCTGATGCAAGGAATTACAGGGTCATTAAAAGACCCCCCAAAAATGGATGGGTGGGTGGGTAGGTGGAAGGAAGGAAGGAAGGAAAGGAGGAAGGAAGGAAGGAAGGAAGGAAGGAAGGAAGGAAGGAAGGAAAAGAAAGAAAGAAAGAAAGAAAGAAAGAAAGAAAGAAAGAAAGAAAGAAAGAAAGAAAGAAAGAAAGAAAGAAAGAAA
>NW_020769332.1:2127089-2148764 GCF_900518735.1 Pseudonaja textilis | reverse complement strand
ATAGATAGATAGATAGATAGATAGATAGATAGATAGATAGATAGATATGATAGAGAGAGATGATAGATAGATAGATAGATAGATAGATAGATAGATAGAGATAGAGATGATAGATAGAGATATAGATAGATAGATAGATAGATAGAGATAGAGATGATAGATAGTTAGATAGTTAGATAGATAAGAGAGAGAGAAGCTGAGAAAAAAAACATAGATATCAATATAGCTATGCAATGGGGCCCTTCACATCCACAGGGCCCGGCACAAAGCCAGGTCTTCAAGGCCTTATGGAAGGCCAACAGAGCTGAAGTTCTCCTCACCTCTGAGGGGAGAAGGTTGCAGAGGGCAGGGGCTACCGCAGAGAAGGCACGTCGCCTGTCCCCATTCTTTGGCTGGTGGGACCCCTAATGTGCCTAACCTGTCCAACCAAGTTGGACAGCAGAAACCACAGGAGAAGGTGATCCCTTAAGTAACCTGGTCCTTAGGCATGAAGGAAAAGAAAGGACAGGACAGGACAACCAAGGCCAAAAGACCAAGACCAAAAGACTGAGACCAAGACCTAACCTTTATTGTCACTTTTTTCTGTGAACACCCCGGCAAACATTAAAAAGTGAAATTCTGATGCCCGCTCTCAACAAAGCTATTACATAATCTAGTTGTTCTGCTTCGGATATTGTGAAGGCCCCTCCCAGAAGGTAACACGGGAAACAAGTCATGGAGAGAATGTATGGCATCCCAGACAATCCAGCGGACTCTGCTCAAGCATCGCTTCTATGCCGTGTCCTGGACTGAAGGAAGTGAGCTTCTAATAACCTTTTCTGCCGTCCTCACCACTCTCTGCACCGCCTTCCTGTCCGAAGCAATAATGCTTCCAAACCAGACAGTATTAGGGTGCGACAGGATACTTTCAATCGTCCCTCTATAGAAGGGGCATCTCAAGGACAGCCGGTGGGCTAAACTCTTGTCCCTTTCACTCTCTCTTCCTTTGTAGGCTTTTTCAGAGGAAACCAAAACCGATTTGATTCTGGACGATTCGAAAAGGTAAAATCCTTGGCTTCTCTTTATGAACAGCCAAGCTTGGCTCAGTGCTGCCACCTGCTGTTTGCAAGTAGAGTTCAGTCATATGGGAAGAAGGCTGAGAAAAGTAGACCATAATTGAGCCCCGAATTATAGCGTTAAGCCATGGCGGTTGTTAAGCAGGTCACCACATGACCGTGCCCAATTTTACAACTTCTTTTTGTAATGGTCTTGGGTGAATGCGGCAGTTGTTAAGCAAACCTTTTTTTATCCAGTGAGCGTTTTCTCTTTTGCTAGAAATCAGAAGTAAATGTTGCAGTTGGCAAAAAATGTTCACAGGATACCAATAGCAGTAGCCCTTAGACTTACAGCTTCACCGTGCTTTTACAGCCCTCTCTAAGCAGTTTACAGAGTCAGCCTCTTGTCCCTAACAATCTGAGTCCTCATTTTCCCCACATCGGAAGGAGGGAAGGCTGAGTCAACCTTGAGCCTGGTGGGATCTGAACTGCCAAATTGCAGTCAGCCGGCAGTCAGCACAAGTAGCCTGTAGTACCGCCCTCTAAGCACTGCGCCACCATGGCTCATATGGATGCTGCCAACAGCCACAAAGTTGAGCTAGTTGCCAAATGCCCAGTGGAGGGGGAGGGGCGATAGGGTCATCAGAACTTCAACATTGGGTGGTAAGTACTTTTTTCCAGGGGTCTGTCATAACTTCGAAGCTCATTAAGTGACCGGTTGTAAGTCAAGAACTATCTGTACAAATCTTGAGACTGGATTTGGAGGAAGGGGAAGCAGCGGGAGAGCTGTAGAGGGAGGTCTTGGAGTTCTCATCTTCCCTCTGTTCAATCTTTGTCCGGGAGCAGCCTGATCCGGTGGCAGTCCAACGAGGCCCTGCTCAACTGGCCAGATCTTCTCAGTGACCCATCCATCATGGGCAACACCATCCAGAAGCTGAAAAGAGGTCGGACCAGCCGTCATCTCGGCCTGGAGGCTCCTTTGGCCCCTGAGGGGGATGGCCTGACACCGGCTTTGCCCCAGGCTCAAGCCAGATACTTCTCTGCTTCCGGTAAGAGGGACGGGGGGGAGTAGAAGCCACTGAGGCCTTGCAAGGGACTTCGACGTCTGGTGTAGAATTGGCCCTTAGATCTGGGCTACCCAGATGGGGACCTTGTGTTGAAGAATTAGAAGGGTTCTTGGGGTCATGAGAGAAAGAACAGGAACAATCAGGGGATTGAAATTCCACCAGATGTTTACACACATCATGTGGCCTGGTGCACAATACAAAAGGGCAGAACCTTGATTGCACCATCGTGCTTTTTTTTGACCACATCCTGGAGACCCCTCGGGTGTTCCCTTTCTATATCTCTGCATTAGAAAGGGCTTTGCAGTGTAGAGCCAGGAAAAACTCTGAGCTTCACATCTTAGTCACACCTACCGCAAAATTAAAATGCTGGTGTGCTGAACCTGGCTAAGCCAAATCAAGCCATACTGAATGCAATGGGCCTTCCTGTTTCACCTCGACCTGCCACGAGTTTCCAGAGTCCTCAGAAGGGGGAATTTCTCCCCTATCAGGAGGCCAGGCCAACACGTGTTAGCAGTTCTCCCCACCAACCTCTCAAGCTGGAAGGAAAGAAAGAGGAGGGAGGGAGGGAGGGAGGATCTCTCTGACTGGGATGACAGTGACACCCAGAGGATTGAAAGAGGAGCTTGCAGACCAGTTTGTGCAGAGGAGACATGAAAGAAGGTGTCAGGTCCATCACCACTGGCTTGGTACCTTGCCGGTGCCCTGCCATGAAGGCAGGAGGAGGGAGGGAGGACAGGGGCCTTATTGAGTGCTATTACTTTAACTTGAAACATGAGAAATAGGGAGGGGGGGGACTGACAATGGAGGAAGATCGGATCACCAAGCCGCCTTGTACCTGGATCTTCAAGGCCGCTTGCCCTGAGAAAGGAATGATACCAGTTTGACACCTCAGAGTTTCTCAAAGCATTTTGCTGGCATCACATTGGCTGGCTGGGGGACTGTGTCAAGAATGAAATGCTTCACTTCTTCTGAGCTGCTATCGCTTCTCATCTTGTCATTCAAGTGGTAGGAGGGAGGGAGGGAAATGAAACGCTAAGCTTTCATCTGCGGACCGCGAAAGCCTGAACCTCGGCAAGGTCACTGCCGCAGGTGTTAGACGGACACCTGGACTGTTCCCATAACAAAAGGAAGTCTTACAATTGCACAATGTGAACACCCAGGGGTCAGGAGAAAGTGAGCCTGTTGTTTAATTAAGTGAACCTTTGAGCGGGAAAACCAGAGCTGGTTTTACGTCTGCAGTTCCAAGATGGTATATCCAATAAAGTTATACTTTGGGGAATTCAAAGATCCCGAGAGTGTCTACTCCTTTGGGGTTCACTAGTTGAACCTTTGACATTAAATCAGCTCTCACCAACTTAACACAGCCTACTCAGATTCTGACCCGGCCTTAGCAGAAGCAAAAAACACACTCCTTGTCATGAAAAGCCCCTCTTTATTTACCTCTTGTGAATTAATTGCATTTACCCACTGAAAAGTCCGGGCATTAGTCCTTCAAGGAGTTAACTGCAGTATAGACCTTATTGGTTCCTTGCAATAATTGCAAGACCGTGAGCTCCCAGCTGAAAGGCTGCAAATTAAGTTTTGGCAAGCAATTTCTGTGGCACGAAATACAATGAACAAGATCTTCAGAAAGACGAACTGTTGTCTCCTAGGACAACCACTCCCCTCTCCTTCTATTTATTCCCCAACCAGGGAGGGGCCATTCAGCGTCCACGTGTGCTTTGCTTCCCAAGTTGATTCCTTGTCCTCCATTGTTCCCCACTCCTAACAGCTCTGCACATACGTCTGTCTGGAACAGGCTCTAGCTGTTCTTCCTCCTCACTCGTATTAGCCTCCAAAGGCAGCTGCCTCTCTGGTGGCTGGGAAATGTCAGACAGTGTTGTGCTTAGCCGGCAGCAAGTGCAGATGGCTGAGGAGAGCGAGGACTCTAATGAAGGGCCAGGACCATCAAGGAGTGGACTGCTGCCTTCAGAGATTGTGGGGGCTGGCAGCAGCGATGAGGAGGTTCCCGAGGAGCCTGTGCCAAGTGCACATGCACGAAGGATTGCTTGCAGAAAAGAACAATTACAGCAGCACAGGTGACTCAGGAGTAAGGCTGCAAGATAATGGCCTCTCCCTCAAGAGGATAAAAGCCAGGTTTGGAAAAGCGTTCTTTGCAGACAGCAAAGAAGCTCTGAAACTCAACTGGTGGACATCTTAGTTTGTGTTTGGAGAATCTTGTAAATTAGTTCTTATCTCTGGGTTTTTGGCAGCCTTGACAAACAACTTGGCAAGGCTTTTTCTTGTCGGAACTAATTGTTGGAAAGCAGCCTTTTATCTGTAAAGGAACAGAATTATGATTAAACCTTGAAAGGTGGGGGCTGCTACCTTTGTCTGTGTTTGCTGTCTGGGAACCTGGTTGGGTCAGAACAGACGGCCCTGGCTCTATCTCTGCGTCCAACACAGAGCATCCATCAGAGCCTTCCCCAGACTCTAGGACTGGCCCAAGTTCCTCCCCAGCCTCCTCCTCATCCAATTCTGTTCTGATCCACGCCCTTTTCCAACAAATCAAACACACTCCAAAAGGAACAGAAACCTTGTAATGCTTTTACAAAATAATTAGCTGTGATAAACACAATTCTTGCCAAACCGTGCAAGGCTTGCCAAAAGATAACAGACAAGAAAAAAATTGAAAAATAAGAATCTTCAAATACAAACTCAGGATAACTGGAATGTCCACAAGGCTGTAGTTTCAAAACATCTTTGCCTCTGCAAATTAAATTCGTTTCACAGCTGGCTTTTATCTTCTTGGAGGAGGGGCCATTACCTTGCAGCCTTACTCCCGAGTCGCTCGTGCTGCTGCAGCTGCTCTTTCCCCCGAGCAATCCTGCATGCACCTGCACTTGGCACAGGCTCCTCGGGAACCTCCTCATCACTGCTGCCAGCCTGCACAGTCTCTGAAGGCAGCAGTCCACTCCCTAATGGTCCCGGCCCCTCATCTGAGTCCTCGCATTCCTCAGCCATCCACACCTGCTGCCAGCTAACCACAACAGGTGGGCCACAACAGCTGCCTCCGAGAGAGCTGTAACCTATCCTGCGGGGAGGGAGTGGGAGTCCGAAAGAAGAGCTTTGTATTTGGGGCGGGAACACCAGATCCCACCTTCTGACAGACCCGCCCCAATCTACCGTCTCAGGAAAGGGAGACTCGTGACTCCATTTATGACTCTACTGCAACCGGTTTATTTCGGTACAAGTCCTTTTGCTTCAACTAAATGGAATCGTGAGTCTTACTTTCCTGAGAGAGTGGACCGGGGGAAGTCTGACAGAAGGCGAATCTGACGTATCCCAAGGTAATATTGCAGGATCCAATCTGGGTCAGTCCCCAGGACCAGAGGTTCAGCCATCCAAGCTTTTGGATTTGTGCTGGAGCCCATCCTCGGGGAAGGGCTCCCTAGTCGGGGGGAGGAGACACGGTCACGTGTCTCGGTCACTTCTCCCTCCCCTCACAAGTTGGCCCCGGGGTTTTCCACACGGGGCCCAGAGAGGATGGCTGGCCCCTCCTCCTTGTGGGTGGGAGGGCATTGTGTTTGACGGGGGAGGGCTCCTTTCCCGGCAGTTGCGCAACGCCTTATGTTGGCATGGTGGAGTGCTTGGTTTTGTGAACCAAGACAGGCCAGGCCATCACCCACCCAGCCACCCTCCACACCACCCCTCAGAGGCGCCACTTGCCCTGAGAACTTGGTTTGTTCTTCCCATAACAGACGAAGATCTGATACGGCAGATTCTTGCAGACGGAGCTGGTGGCATCCCTTATCTTCAGGAAGTGGGAAACTGCCCCAAGGTGGAAACGGACCTCCTCTCGGGGCTGTAAGTCTGTGGAGAGGGAAAGGGATGTGCTTGAGGGGGGGAGGGAGCACTCAGAAGGACCCCCTCCCATTCTTCTGGGTTGAGTTCTTGTGCGTGTGTGTGTGTGAGATGCAACATATTGAAAAGGGGGCGGTGCATTGCGTAGGGCTTTTCTTGGCTGGCTTGCACCTGGCCTCCCACCTGGTAAGCCAGGAGGAACCTGGGCTGAGAGCCGAGCGGGTCCACCCGAAAAGTCTCAGTTTCTTCCTGCCAATATTTGAAGGAGTTCCTGCATTGGATTATTCTGGTAGGTCGAACGTGCCGGGAGACAAGATGGAAGCCATCGTGTTGCAGAGGCTGAACGAGAAAGGCCAGAGCGTGGCGGTCCCTGGCCGGGAACTGAACCATTCTGCCAAATCAACCCGAACAGGTAACCTTGTTCTGGCCTGTAATAAAAATCATCCATTCGGGACCACTGGAGACGCGTGGACAATATATAAGAGCCTTATTAGGAAGCTTTTGCAAAAGGGAATTCCGCCCTTGGGCAGAAGACCTGGTTCCCAGGAAGGCTGCGGTTTATATACAGGTTCAAATACTGAAAATAATCTCTGCCCCTTTCCTGGGTTCACAATCTATCCAGCTATGTATCCAGCTATGCAACACCCCTATTTTTGTAGCGTAACATCTGTTTCTTCGTCCTGTTTAACCCGTTTCCATTTCCAGTAATCTCCATCATTAACATGCCACTGGACAGCGTAACCTGCCAAATATATAACCTTTCTACAAAACAATAGAGAATTCTTTCCAGTAAGTTATCTTAGGTTAACACAGAGGTTAAAAATGGTGTTGCCATTGCTTTATGTTTTCACAGGTATAATTTTGCATATCACGTGGCCACGTGGCCCACATGGGAAAATAACAAAGTCCTCAGGCCTCCCACACCCCTTCTTAAGGAAGCATACAAAGACCTGACGCTTTTTAACTTGCAGGGGGTCTCACAGCTGCCTTTCTGGAGGAATCTTAGTGCCAAAATGCCCAAGGAACCTGGTTTTAGAATTGCCCTCCAGGAGCTGAGCTGGGCTGGGCTGTTGCCTAGATAGCGTCTGTTCCTCTTTCCCTGCAACTCCGTTGTGACTGTGTCACTTTTCTACCTCTTTGTTAAATAAGTCCTAGCCCTAAATTTTTCTTCAGTGTGGCTCGTATACTCCTGCGCCAGCTGGGGCCTTGTGCCAAGATTTACCCCCCCACCCTGTTTCTTGCCTGCAGTTGTGGACCACAGTCTCCAGAAGCGCCTGCTGCCCTCTTGGTGCTCCTACTTGGCCCATGCCATCAGCCTCCTCCTCCTCCTCCTCTGCTTTGGCGTCTCCGTGTGGATCGGAGTGGGGTTCAGCTCCAGCGTGGCCCTCATGTGGCTGATCTCAGGGATTTTTAGCTTCCTCTCCTCCTTTTTGCTCTGGGAACCCCTCAAGGTAAGGTAGAAGATGAGACCTAGAAGATCACGCTGGGTCCCTTCCTCAACTCCCTTTGGTAGTTGGTTTCCTGTTCTCTCGGGGCACCTTCCGTTCCTTTACCTCCCCCTCGTTTTCATGTTCCACCTTTTGTTCTTTTGTTTGTTTGTGTTGCTAAAATTGGAGTAGGCATCCAAGAAATATTTTTGCCCATTGTCTCTCACCTTCAAGAGAAACTGAGCTGTCAAAATGGTTGGGGAGAACCTCTGCTGCAACTCAAAACTTATTTGGTTTTCAGGAAGCTACCTAATTAGATAATAGGATAACTTCATTGTCACTTTGAATGTACACTAATCAGCATACATTAAAATAAAATTTCGTTGCATACAGCTTTCAAAGGGTCACCACCTCCAATATACACCACATAACCATGACAGACTAAATCAGGGGTCCTCAGACTTGATAACTTTAAGATTTGAAGTGTGGACTTCAACTCCCAGAATTCCTCCTCCAGTCATGTTAGCTCAGGAATTCTGGGAGTTGAAGTCCGCAAGTCTTAAACTTGCCAAGTTTGAAGACCCTTGGACTAAATGAATCAACGCAAAATTCTACATATATTATATGACACAGAGAAACAGCACAATCTAGTTCAGATGTATACATGTACACGGCAAGAAAAACGGATCTTGCAAGTTTATCAGATGGAGGGCCTAGGGAACCAAGCTGTTCCAGAATCTGGAAACCCCCTCCCAGAGGGGACCAACAGAAACAGACCTTGAAGCCCCCGTGTGGAGTCTCTAACAATGCTTTGAGCTCTAAGCGCATAGCACTTATAAGCAGTATCCTGAATAAGAGGAAGCAAGCTTCCTACAATCTTCTCCACTACCCTTACCACTCTTCCTAGGGGCTTTCTATCTGAGGCGCTGCTGCCAGCAAACCAAACAGGGATGCGGTTTTGTTAAAACGCTCTCAATCATGCCTCTGTAAAAAGCGGCTAGGACAGAAGGAGAAAGAGGTGCTCTGATGCATTTCAAAGATCAGTCTTTGTTCAGGGTGCCAAGATGTCTGACTGCCTGGGCAGCGTTTATTCTTTTATACCATTTTTACAAGCAAGGAAGAGTAGCATAGATACAGTATTTGGATTGGAGAATAGATCCCACATAGGTGCAACCTCCCAACCAATCCTTAATGCTAGTGGTGATGTTAGTGAAATGAGGTCACCTATATGTCTGGAAAGTCCGGGACTTTCCACCTTCACCAAGATATAGGGAATGAGATCATGCAAATAACCAAGCGGCCCCATATAGGTTTTTAGACACTGCAGTTTGCTGCTAGCATCTAGCGCCATCCATAGGATCTCAGTAGCTACTACAGTGCTCTCCTCATCCGACGCAGGAAATGCAGGTGCTGCTTTGCACGCTTCACTATGGATGACTTGTGGAGAGAGCAGTTCAGATTGTTAGTTATCTGCATCCTCAAATACTTAATACTATTGACCATCTCTGCAGCTGGATCCTTGATACTGAGTGAAGCATGACCATGCCGGTTCTTTCTAAAATCTACAATGAACTCCAACGGCTCCTGGTTCAACCTGGTGGCTGAATTATTTACAGGCCAGCCTCTTACCTTCTGCTTGGGAAGATCCGGGCCGGGAGGGCAGAGAGCCAGTTCTGTGAAGGGAGAGGAACCTAAACACTAGCACAATATGCAGGGATTGTTGAGGACAGTTGCACCTGGAGCATATTCCCCTTGGGGTCCAACAAGAATCCCTGATGGTCTGTTCAGAGGAGGGGTCCCCACAAACTTGGCAATTTTGAGACTTGTGGACTTTAACTCCCAGAATTCTCCAGCCAGCTGTGATGACCCAACGGGGCGTGGCACAAAGGCAACACAGTCAGATAATCAGTAGGAGTCCCTTAATTAACTCCAACCTTGCCTCCAATGTCCTGGTTACCTTCTGGCAGGAGAAAAACTCTCCTAGGAACAGAGAATCAAGTCCAAAACATGATCAACAAAATCTGTAACTATAAGTCCAATCAAGGCAAAATGTTTGGCAGGGTATGAGCAAGAAGGCATGGCAAAACTCAACACAGTTGGAAAGACACCAGGGACACAGATAAACAAAGTCAACACAAGATAAACCCAGGTTGCTCTCTTCTCCGTTCCTCCCTGCGTGCCCTAGGATGAAGAGGGGTGGGCCTGGGTCTTCAGAGGACTCCCTCTCCCCTGCTCTGCCCAGCCAGACTTTGCCCTTCCCCAGTTTCCTCCACAGCCAGTGGAGCCACTCTCCACTCCCTGTCAGCTGCTCATCTATGAAATCTTCCTCCTGGGCTTCAGACTCGGACAGGGGCGTGACACCAGCTTTGCTGGCTGGAGAATTCTGGGAGTTGAAGTCCACAAATCTTAAAAGTTGCCAAGTTTGGAGACCTCTGGTTCAGAGCATTGTGAACAGGAGCTGTCTCTAGAAGAGCAACGGAAGGCATTGATTTAACAGACCTTCCCTTGAAACGGGGGGTTGCATTAGGGGATCTGCAATGTCAACTCCCACTCTCCAGGGCTTTGATCTTTGGCCTGGTCTGTGCCTGCAGATTCTCCTGGAAGCCGTTTACTTTTCTCTGGTGGCCAAGCGCCTGCACCCCGAGGAGGACGACACCCTGGTGGAACACCCCATTGTGGAGCACATCTCGGAGAAGATCGGGAAGGTCCGGCCCCCTCAGGGCTTTGCTCTTTTCCAGGCCAAGGAAGAGGCCAGAAAGGTCAAGCTTCTGCACAGCCTGCTCAAGGTGCAAAGGGGTGGGGGGGAGGGGGCCTCTGGGAGGGGAGGACCAGAGCCCTGGGATTCTGCCCAATGAGAGGAGAAAGAGGAGACGGGGTCTCCGATGTCATCTCCCCTCCTGGCAGCAGGAACCCCAGATGTCCTGATTTAAAGGGGAGTCCGTGAGAGGGTGGGCCTGCAAGCATCCCCAGATCCCAGTGCAGAAACCCTTTTCCCTTCCTGGTTGGGGCAACCTGTGTGCAGGGGCTGCTTCGGGTTCTTCTCAGCAGAACGGCAAGTTATCAGGATTCCAGCTCTAATTAAATCATGATTCTCGAGCCAAACTTCAAAAAACTTCAAAGGTTTTATTAGAGGCAACAAACTGGCACTTCCCTGTATGCAGCCAACTCTGGCCTACGTATTTTTTTTTTTTTAAATAAAGTTTTAATTGGGTTTTCACATACAAAAAATACAAGTAAAACATCTTTTTTGAAAATAGCATGGTTCCGGGTTGAACTTCTTTATACAGACACAAAACTCAATTTCATGCTCCTTTTTGTGTTATATTCCATATCTTATATTATTCTACATTTTCTATATAGTTTTTCCCCTCTTTTAATTTTCTCAATTTTATTTTGATTATCTTATCTCAATTCAAATCACTATATTTATACTTTTATCTGTTCTGTTTCAATTTCATATTATCTTTTCTCATTTAACAAGTTTTCTCCTCTAGTTACTAATTGGAGTATGACACCTTTATATCTTTTAATTACACCCATTCAACTCTTATTTAAACTTCAATATACACCTTAAGGTTATGACCTTCAATATAATACATAATACATAACTTCCAATTGAATTCTGCTTGGTACATTCTTATAATACACACTATATTCTTTTTAAAAAAAGATTGTAAATATATATAAGTATAAACCCTCATTCCGTTCTAGTTCAGTTGTATCATTAATAATCATTAAAATCTTAACATATTTAACACTTCTTTTCAATTAAATATCATACTTCCTTAAAAACATATATAATCTCCATAATTAATTTTTCCCTTATTTCTCTTCGCATATGTTTTATAAATAATTAAATATACCTTTTATTACATTTATTTATTGACAAGCATTCCACTGAATTACGATAGCTATTTTATCAGAAATTTTAATCATACATTGTTTCATATTTTCTAAAATTATTTCTTTTTCTAATATAACCATACTATCTTATGTGCCTTTGCAGAATCCCCTTTTCCATTAAATTTTCACCCATTATCTCTAAATAGGCCCTGTTTCTCTATATTTTGTTTCTGTCCTTTATGACTTCTTTTCCTTTCTTTCTTCCCTCTCATCTTCTCCCTCCCCTTTTTACCCCCTTGTCTATCTTTTTCTAATTCTCTCTTCTGCATTTCCCTCTTCTGTTGCTTTCTGATTTTATACTTATTTTTCACTCTATTTTGGGGGGGGGAGTTGTTTTTCTCAGTCTTAAACTTTCCATTCTCATTCCCCCCTTTCCTTTTTTCCCCCCATCTAAGATTACTTGTTCATTAAAGATGCCTTCTTCTTTGTCGCATTCTTCTTGTTCTTCAGGCATTTCTTGTTGTTTCTCATAATTCCAAATCTCCATTTCTAAAAACTGAAATACGAAGCCAAAAGAACCTCTCCCTTCTTGTCCATCTTCTTTGTAAGTTCCATTTTCAGTTCTTCTAAAAGTGGAACCATTTTAAACAGTTTTAAACAACCACCCGATTGATTTTAATCATTCAAAACAATAACCAAGAATCCAGAAATCATCAAGTAATCCAGATAGTCCCGAGTTATATCTTCTTATTTCTTTTTCAACTTTCTCTTCCTGGGGTTTTTGTTGCGATATTTCAGTTAGAATGTATCTTTTGGAAATCTTGTTGAGATTTTGCTGTAAGTTCTTTTTTAATTCCAGGCAGTCTCCTCCCTTCCAGATCCTGCCCTTTTATTCCTCTCTCCTTTCCTGTTTTCAAAAGCTTTTAATTATCCAGAAATCTTTATTATCCCTTTGACTTTTTATTTTCAGCATTAAATGCCTATAGATGTCAAAGTGGATTTTTTTCCAATTTCTTACTTAAGTCTCTTAGCTGTCAGTATAGGAAAAGGAGAAAAAAAACCAAATCTTTTCCCTTTTCTCTCCTTCGCAGCTTAAAAATCTTCTTAGGGAACAATGTTATTGTTTTTTCACAGTTTCAATTCCAGGGTACCTTATTTGTTGCTTTTGCTGTTTGACCCGGTCAACCAAAACTTTCACTTCTTATCTTCCTCCTGCACATTCTTTTCCGGTCGAGTTCTTCTTTGTGGTGGCCATTTCTGACCACCGCTGCAACCGCCTTCGGGAAAGGGAGTAATGGCCAGATGGGGAGGAGAGATGCGGCTCTCCTCAACCCTGCTGGCAGTCTCCCCCCTCTTCGCCACCTCTACAGGGTGGCTTAGCCCTGAAACCAGCCGGCTCGGGGTGCTCCAGCGGCGAGCACGGATCAAAGCCTCACAGAGACAAGGTTTCGGTCTGTCGCTGAAGAAGCTCAAACCGGAAGCCTGGCCTACGTAATTTACAGTCCCCTGTGACCCTGTTTCCCCCCTCCCCTCTGGTGTCTCATAAACCAGATTCCCCAATTGAGCATCTTCACAGGCTGGATGTCATCCTTCACGTTCTCCGATTAAATATATTTGTGGGCAAAAGCCCTGGTATTTTAGTTACAAACTTTTAAAAGTAAGAGTTGGAATGTTGGAATCTTCCAGATTTCCTCCACCCCCCCTTTTTTTAATGGCAGCTTCTAAAACAGGCATAGGAATGTTGATGAGTTGACACTCAAGTCCCCTTTCTCTGTTTCTCCTAGAACTGCTTTGTCTACATGTTCTTCCTGCTGGTCATCCTTCTTACCAACTACAGTGGGCCTTCACACAACAGCCAGGCATTTCTTTTGCAAAAGTCCATCAAGCAGCAACTTGGCACCACACAATTCCTGGATATTAAGAGGTATTTCTGCTGCATGGTCTACTGTTTACATGTTTAGCCTTGTAGACATTTTGATGACTACACCTAGAGTACTGCATCCAGTTTTGGTCACTATGCTATAAAAAAAGATGCTGAGGCTCTAAGAAAGAATGCAGAGACGAGCAACCAGGACAATTGGGAGACTGGAAACTAAAACATACAATGAACGATTGCAGGAACTGGGCCTGGCTAGTCTGGGGAAGAGAAGGACCAGGGGAGACATGAGAGCAGTCTTCCAGTATTTGAGGGGCTGCCACAGAGAGGAGGAAGGGGTCAACTTGTTTTCCAAGGCACCTGAAGGCCAGACAAGGAATAATGGATGGAAGCTGAACAAGGAGAGATTCAACCTGGAAATAAGGAGGAATTTTCTGACAGTGAGAACAATCAACCAATGGAACAGAAGTTGCCTTCAGAGGTTGTGGGAGGGTTAGGAGGAAGGCTGGGCCTCCTTGCTTGGCCCCTGTGGGCAGGGAGGGGTTAGAGGCAGGCAGGGAGAGGTTAGAGCAGCCTTCTTGGGCCCAGAATCCAGTGGCTGCAGTGGAGACCCCCTTCTGGGCGCAGGAAGATTGAGTAGGAGGATAAGGATGGAAAGTGCAGCTCCAGCCAAGGGGGAAACGGGGCTTGGAAGGGACTGGAGGGGCTTTGAAATCGGGACAAGCATCTTCTGTGCTGAGTATAGTCGCTCTCTCCTTTTCCTCCTTCATCGTGTTGGTGCAGAGTGGATGACTTCTGGCTTTGGGCCACGCAGGGACTGCTCCCCTTTCTGTACCGGAACCGGTCCGCCCAGGGAAGCTCAGGTATCACCCTGGGGGTCCCAAGACTGCGGCAAATCCGTGTGCGAGAAGGTAAGTGGGAAGCGAGCAGGTCTTCATCTCTTCAACGATGAGCGCGGTGGTTAGAATGCGGCATTTGCAGGTTAACTCTTGTTCACTGCCACAATTTCAATCCTGGTCCACTCAAGGTTGACTCTGTCCTTCCGAGTTGGGTCTAATGAGGACCCAGATTGTTGGGGGGCAAGAGGCTGATTCTGTAAACCGCTTAGGGAGGGCTGTAAAGCATTGTGAAACAGTATATAAATCGAAGTGCTATTGCCCTTCCTTCCTTCCTTCCTTCCTTCCTTCCTTCCTTCCTTCCTTCCTTCCTTCCTTCCTTCCTTCCTTCCTTCCTTCCATCCATCCATCCATCCATCCATGGTGCACAGTGGTTAGAATGCAGTATTGCAGGCTAATTCTGCCAACTGCTAGCAGTTTGATCCTGATCGGCTCAAGGTTGACTCAGCCTTCCGTCCTTGCGAGGTGGGTAAAATGAGGAGCCAGATTGTTGGGAGTGATAGTCTGACTCTGTAAACTACTTAGAGGGGACTGTAAAAGCAATGTGAAGCACTATATAAGTCTAAGTGCTATTGCTATTAGTAAATCATGCACCATGTTCCGGGTGTGGACTAGAAATAATTGGTGTAAGAAACAAGGGCAGCTTCCTCCCTGCCACAGTCTTATTTGGTAAGACTGGTCTTACAAATAAGACTGGTCTTATTTGGCATCTTCTACCAAAGCCTGACTCTTCTCTGGATTGCTCAGGTGCTCCAGATTTGATCTCTCCCGCTCTATGACTTTTTTGACCACGGACCCTCCGTTTGATTCCATTAATATGGAGCCTTTCCTGATATTTGGATAAATCAGGACATGCTTTCTTATTAAGTAGTTTTACTTATCAGATTTCTATACCAGTCTCACCTATGGGATTCTGGGCAGTTTACAAATAAAAAGTATAAAAAGAGACACCATTTTTTTTTTTAAAAAAAATACCATGTTTCCCTAAAAATAAGGCCCTGTTTTATATATATATATATATATATATTTGGCCACCAAAAAGGGTACCAGGTCTTATTTTGGGGGGGTGTCATCCTCTGACTAACCTCACTCGCATGCATCGCCCCTGGCCTCCTTTTTGCTGTCAGAGGCCTTCAGGAGCTGCCAAGAGGTCTAAGAGCGGCATGCAACCTTGGGGGTGGGTGGGCGTGATCTTAATTAAGGCTTATTTGGGGGATAGGGCTTATATTGGGTATAACGTGTACGAAATCAAGCTAGGACTTACTTTCAGGGTAGGTTGTATTTTTGGGGAAACGACATATCAAAGAGTTAAAAAGAGTTAAAAAGTTCAGACTTGCAAAAGTCGGAAAAGGCAGAGGGGAGTGAGCTCAAGCCACCAACCACCCCCAAGGTTGCATGCCGCTCTTAGACCTCCAGGCTCTTAGACCCTTTTCCTCCAGGCCACGCAAGTGGAGTCCCGCCTCTCCTTTGGGGGCGCTCCCAACCTAGCAAGCCCCGCCTCGGTCCCATTCAAAGGCAAAGGAAGTCCCCATGCTGCTCAGTCTGGTGCCCGTGGCTTGAAGAGCAGAGCTGAGAACCATAGAGACATTCCAGGGGAAAAGGCCTCAGTAGGAGCATCGCCCAGAGTGCTGAGCTCAACAGGTTCAGACCCGGCTAGTCACCGGAAGAGGAGAGCGGCAGGAAATCCCATAGTCCCACCTGGGAAGTTGAAAAAAAACCCAGTCTGGATGAAAACAACAACTAGACACTTCTGGTTAGGCGTTGTTGCCAAGTAAACAACCCAAAATGGAGTTTGGTCCTGTTGCCATGATTCAACCTTTAGACACCTTTGGCCCGCATGGCTGAGTCCTCACTGAAATAGGGTGGCTGGATGGTTTTTGTCTCTGGAGAAGAAAGCTCAGGAAGAAGCACCTTTGCAGGGGCAGCTGAGAAAACATGGCACCCCTTTTCCCCAACAGAGTGCTTGAATTCCCTGGAAGAGGCCCTCCGTGGGACGAGGGGAAGATGCGCTTTTAGTTCCAACAGCTTGGACACCTCCGGCTACACGGCTGGCTGGAAGAGCCCCTCGGACAACCTGGGGCCGCTCTGGACCTACTCTCCTCCTGACCTGGCTGGGTGAGTGGAGCCACTCCCTTCCCTCCCTTTCTCTCCCCCACACAAGTAAAAAATGACCATTCTCCATTTTTAGTGTGGCCGGTTGCGTTTCCTTCTGACTTACCTCTCGGCCCTGGAGCCATTTCCCCTAGGCCTCTTCAGGGCTGCCCCAGCGGAGATGAGTCGAGCTGTGGGAAGGGCAGAGGAGAGGCAGAGATAGCTGGAGGACTTTAGCCAAGATAAAATCCTTTCCTCTGAGAACCAAGGACTTTCCCACCAGGTGCAAGGAGGTGGGATCTGAGACCAAAAGTGACCCTTGGACCGTGGCCTGATTGGACCACGTGATGGACTACATGGACAGGGGGAGGAAAACTTTACTTTTAACTAGGGGTTTAGAGTTGGGTTTCCCCAGATGGGCCAGTAGGACATGCCTAATAAATCTATAGGGTGTTACCCTAAAAGAGGACCTGACCTGGGGGGCTCACATTGCAGCCCTGGTCAAAAGGGCCCAGCAGAGGTTATACTACCTGAGGCTTCTCAGGAAACAACAATGGAATGAAAAACTGTTGGTGACCTTCTCCCGCTGCACCATAGAGAGTATTTTAACTTACTGCATCTCTGTATGGTTTGCCAATTGTACTGGGGCAGATAGGACAGCCCTCCAGAGGGTTAATATCATTGCCCAGAGGATCCTGGGTTGCCCCCTCCCACCTTTGGAAGAGCTTTATAGCTCCCGCTGCCTTGAGAAAGTTCAAAACATCCTCAAAGATCCATCTCATCCTGGGAACCCCTTTTTTGAACTATTACCATCTGGCAGGCGGTACAGAATAATAAAAACAAGGACAAATAGGCTGAAAAACAGCTTCTATCCCAGGGCAGTAGCTCTTTTGAATTCTACTGTATATTGCAATAGGAATGCAATATCAGGGGTTTTCAATTCAATTATAAAGAATGTGAAAGAGTGTGTTTATTTTCATAGTCATAATGTACACTGAAGATAGTATTTAATTTCGTTGTACGAGGTGCAGTGACAATAAACTAAACTAAACTAAACTAAACTTTGAGGAATATGCCTGCCTTGGAGTTCGGATTCCGTTGGGGGTGTTTCTTGGAACCCTGACGCTGCCATCATCTGTGGTCCACCTCTTCTTCAAGAGCTCAGGATAGGTGGCATCTTAGTCCCTTATCCAGGTTTCCCCCCATAGGTAGTCGTTGACTTACAACAGTTCCATTTAGTGACCGCTCAAAGTTACGTCGTCACAGAAAAAAGTGACTTATGATCGTTTTTCACCATTTTTTGCCGCATCCCCATGGGACATATGATCAAAATTCAGACACTTGGCAACTGGTTCATACTTATGACTGCTGCAGTGTCTGGCAGATACATGATCCATCTTTTGTGACCGTCTGATGAGCAAAGTCAATGGGAAAACCAGGTTCACTTAACAACCGTGTTAACTAACTTAACAAACTGCAGTGATTCACTTAACGACTGTGGCTAGAAATATCATAAAATGGGGCAAGCTTCACTTAACAACAGTAACTTTGGGGCTCAACTTGTGCCGTAAGTCAGGGACCACCTGTGGTGGCAACGGGGGAGAGGGTTTGGGCTGTGGGGCGGAGGGCAGCGTCCAGGTTGGACCTTCCAGACTGCCAAAAATGAAAAGGAAGGAAGCATTTTTTCTGCAACCCCTTTTAGTTAAGAACAAGTCAGGGAAGGTGACAAGGGTCAGGCTAGAGTCACAATCGAAGAAGAAAAAGGGCAGAAAAACATTTAGGAGAAAACTGTCCCAAAGTCCAGTCTTTCGAGCTTATTCGGATTGCAAAGGTGTCAACTCATAAAGCATTCCTGGCTCGTCCTCAGTTGCCATAAGGGGGAAGCGGGGCGAGATCTGGTGAAGCAGTTCAGTTGCACATTCCGCTCATCCCTTTCTCCAGACTGTGTCTCGGGTTACCAAGCCCAGCCGGAGAGGCGTGTTTTCCACAGCCTGCGAAAGTGCTTCGTTGGAGAATGTGATTTATGACACACCGTGGGAGGACGGGGGAAAACAGGCTCATAGGTGGGCAGTAAATTACATAGGGCAGAGCCGGCTGCATTTGGAAAAGTGATGACATGTTGCTCCCAATAAATAATTGGATTTCTTTTGAAACTTGGCTCGAGGCTCATCAATTAATTAGAGCATTCATCGGAACCCTGACAAATGGTTTACAAAGACCCGGAAGGGGGCTAGAGAGCAGAAGGGGCTTTTCCGGCCATGCGTGACTCCTCCTCCTCCCCCCCCCCCCCCGGTATTTCAGGGCCTGGTATTGGGGCTACCTTTCCATCTACGACAGCGGAGGTTACATCCAGGAATTGGGAACAACTCTCCAAGAAAGCAGCGCTTGCCTGCAAGGCCTCCAGCAGAACAACTGGATCAGCAACAGGTGGGTGACGAGGGCCGGAGAGACCCAAGTGGGAAACCGAGGCAGGCTTGAAACCCCCCCCCCAGCACCCCCAAAGCTCCTTGCTTGGCGATATTTTGACCCGTCTTCCCATCCATTGCAGGAGCCAAGCGGTCTTTGTGGAAATGACCCAGTATCATCCTGTTCTGGACCTCCATGCTGCCGTCACGCTCCGCCTGGAGTTCCCCGTGGCAAAACACGCCGTGCCAGCTGTGACCGTCACTCCCTTCCCGCTGCACCCCCTTGGCAGGAGGGTTACCCCGCAGCTGCTCATGATGGTCAGTCCCAAAGTTCTCCCTGCTCCTCCTTCCTTGTACAAGGCAGATGGTTGGTGCTGCTCCAAACCGGGGCCAGGCCTGGCAAAGGACCTTATGGACCCCTGCATAAAAACGGAGGAGGACTGAGTATCAGGAGGTTGACAAAATGGAGGCCATTTTCTTCACTGTCTGAATACTTTCCAGAGAACGACCCCCTGGGAACCCCATATTAAAACAACATACCTTTTGTGCTGCCAGCGTTTGAAAACAACATTTAATACGGCCCAGTACTTGAGTAAAATGGTTCAGCCGAGATCTGCAGATGTGGGACTGATTGGGGTAGATTGTAGGGGTGATACTGAAATATAATCTTATTTCTATACATCAAATTGTTGTATTTTACTCCAATGTCATTTTAAATTGTTTTTGTAGGATTTTATTAATCATTTGTACTTGGAATTCTGCATTTTGATAGGACCCATCGGCTAATCCATGAACTTAACTTTCCAGAGAGTCCGTGTTGCTACTCAGGGTGCAGCCAAGGGACTCACCTAGGAAGTGACAGAAGGTGTTGGAGGGACTCACCCAGGTTTGGCCACCTCCACCTCTCCTGGGAGCTCACCTGTCCCCTTTCTCCTCCCCACCCAGGTCTTCCTTATGATCCTGGTGGTCTATTTCGTGGTCTCGGAGTCTCTGGCCATCAAGAAGGAAGGCAAGGCCTACTTCGCCCTCCTCAGCAGCTATGGCCAGTGGCTGCTTATCCTGGCTTCCACCTGCACGGTGGTGGTCCACCTCAGCCAGGCCACTCTCGCTGAGCGGCAGTGGGCGAAATACCTGAAGAACAAGCGGGCCTTCACCAGCTTCTACCCGGTGGCCTCTCTCCACGTGGCCTTCAGTTGCCTGGCTGCTTCCCTGCTCTTCCTGCTGACAGTCAAGGTAGGGACAGGCATCCCTCAGGAGGCCGATGGAATCACTGTTAGGAAGGCTTCGGAAGACATGAAGGAGCAGATTTGTGGATGAGACAAGGAGCTAGAGCTTCCTCAGTGGATTAAATTGCCTCTCCTTTAGGATTTTGGGCAACCTGGGCGCCTTTTCTCTTCTCACTGTCCTAGAGTTGCTTTGGGAATGATTGGCAAGATAATATTGTTTGTGATGCGTAAGAATACAAAATAACAGTTGGAAGGGACCCTGGAAGGGCTTCTAGTCTATCCAACCCCCTGCTCAAACAGGAGACACCCTACACCAAGGGTGTCAAACTGGCGGACTACTAGCCGGATACATCACATGCAGGCCACCCAACTCCTCGAATGGGGAAAATACCGTGAAACGTCATGCGACGGCAACATGACGCCGTGAGTTTGACGCTCGTGCCCTATAGACCTATAATCTATGGCACGCATGCCACAGGTGGCACGCAGAGCCATTTTTGCGGGCACGTGAGCCCCAGTCAAACTTGCCTCACTGCGCATGCACGCACCTCCCAGCTGATTTTCGCCTGTTTGAGGCCTTTTTTTGGCCTCCCAGAGACTCGAGGAAAGCCTCTGCAGCCTTAGGAGGCCGAAAAACTGCCCCGTTTCATCACTGCCTGTATTTCCGGAAATACTGGAAGTGACAAAACAGGCCTGGTTTTTTTGGCCTCCAAAAGCTGCAGCGGCTTCTCTCAAGTCTCTGAGAGGCCAAAAAAGCCCTCAAACAGGCTGAAAATCAGCTGGGAGGCAGTGCAGGTAAGGGGGCGGCAGGGGGGATCGTGCACGCATGCGCAGGGGGCGCAGCCCCTCCTCTGCGCGCATTGCCTTCTGGATGCTGGTGCGTGAGCAGGCGTGCAGTTTTTGGCACAGGAGCCCAAAAAGGTTAGCCACCACTGCCCATTACCATCTACGTGGTGGCACAGTGGTTGAAATGCAGTACTACAGGCTAACTCACTGCTTACTCCTGGAGTTCAACCTTGATTGGCTAAATGTTGACCCAGCTTTCCATCCGTCAGTTAAAGGAGGACTCAGATTGTAGGGGGGGGGGCAATGGGCTAAGCTAGCGGGGTGACATGATAGCGGTATTTCAATATTTGGAACAGAAGTCACACCAGAGCAGGCCTCTCCGATCCCCCCGCCCTCCGAGAAGGTCTTCTTAGCCCTTGCTAAGCAAGGCTCCCTCCCTTCTTCCCAAAGGCTTCCCAGCAACTGCGCTTCATCCGACAATGGTCCACGTTCGGCAAAGCTTTGCAGAAATCGTCCAGGGAGCTGTTGGGCACCGGTTTGGCCTTTGCGATCCTGGCGTTGGCTTACACACAGCTCGGCTACCTGGTAATGGAGGAAACCCTGAAATGGGGAGGGGTGGGCTAAGGCAACATTGTCAGTAACTGGGGGGAGAGGAGAGAGGGGGGCCTTTCCTCTAAGTTGCCCTGGGGGGAGCCCCTTCTCCTGGTTTGACCCCTGACTCCGGCCAGGAGCCTTTTTTTAAAACACCCTTAGCAAAAACGCTTGCCTTCCGGCCATCTGGAGGGGAAATCAACAGAGTCACTTTTCTAGACGTGGTTTCTTCAAGGTAGCTTTCCCAAGGGAGAGTTTGGGACACTTTCCCAGGGCGGGAGGTGATCCCTCCCCCAGGCTCCCGGGTTCGGTTTCGGCAGTTTTATTTTTGGTGAATCAAGCTTGTTCTTAAATCTGTAAACAGAGATAAAAATCAACATTTTTTTTAAGGCTATGAAGCCCATTTATCTGGTTTTAAGAGAAATTCGAGCTCTCTAGTCCATCTTTGAAATATCCCAGAAATGCTGGCTTTAAAAATCATATTCTGCCGCCATGCATAGAGATGCGTTCCAGCACCGGTTTTATTTCCATGGTGGATTCCAAAGGATGTTTTGTTCATTGACTCCCAGGTCTTGGGGGGGGGGGGGGGG
>NW_020769332.1:2088130-2127079 GCF_900518735.1 Pseudonaja textilis | reverse complement strand
GGGGGGTTCTCGGGCTCCTCTCGCTGCCCTGGCTAGTCTGGCAGGCCAAACCCAGCTCAAAAGGGAAAAGAATTCCTCCCCTCAGGTGAGGCTCGAGTCCTGTCCCTTGGGCGACAGCAATTCTGCGTCCATCCGATGCGCAAGGGGCGTGACAGAGGGCTTTCCTAGCCTTGGAGGAGGTGGAAGTCTCACCTCCGCCACGGAAGTGCTGTTCACTTCTGGCTGCGTTTAGCAAAGCGATGGCCGACTGGTGTGGCATCGAGAACGGCACCTGGCGTTCTGCGTCTGCAGGGACAGGCGGCCAGGATCACAGGGTGGCCCAACCGTACTAGTGAAGACCCACCCACCCACCCATTTTAGGGGTCTTGCACGTGTGAGCCAGGCCCAAGGGACAGTGGTTTCTTCCATCGAGCCCTCACGGCTGCCACCTTGCCTTTTGGGTATTACCACCACCCTGGATTCCTCCCCTCCCCATATCATGCCTGGCCTTCCCTCAGTGATCGCACTCACGTTGTTGGATTCCACCCCCACCCCCCCTTGTGAACTTGCAGGGAGACCAGGAGGATTTTAGGAAGTGGTGGTGGAGCTTAGAGGTGCCAAATTTTGTTTTGTGGCGAAGTGGACATATTTTTGTGCAATTTTTGAGTGGCTTAAAATTTTGTTTTATTGGTTTTGACTTAGACCCAATAGCACTCCAAACCAGGGGCCCCCAAATTTGGCAACTTTAAGACTCAACTCCCAGAATTTACCGGTCTTCTGGGAGTTGAAATCCACAAGTCTCAAAGCTGCCCAGGTTGGGAGACCACTGCTTTAAAGGAACCGTGTTTTGGTAAGCAAGTGAAAGGCACTTCAACCCTGGGCCATCCGGCAGGATCCTCCCCTCCAGCGCTGTGCTCCCCGCCTCCTCTCGATGGGGAAGAGGGAAGGGTTTTTGCCCACAAGTGGAGACCCCACGGCTGGGCACTGGCTTTTTGCTTTGAGGAAGGGCAGAGGAGGGGCCTGCCCGCCCAGGGCAACCTTGACCTCATGGCTTCTGGTCTGCTCCTTTTCCGCACGGGGCCAGACCGAGTGCAGATGCTGACAGCTGAAGGCAGAGACTCCAAAGGGGGCAAAAAGAGCCAGGAGACAAATGGGAGGCGGGGGATTTTTCTAAGCTTGATTTTTAAGGCTCTGCCTTGGCCTCTTTATGTGGGGCTATAGTTCTGCCCCCATGCCATGTGCATTTCATCACCATTATGACTCACATCATTTTGCTGTTGGGGAAGCACAGATAGGAGGGTACTTAGGAGCCCCGTTGAGTCTCCAGGGCTGTCGGGTGAGGCTGGGTTGAATCCCAGTGCTGAGATAGCATTAGCAGCAGCAGCAGCACTTAGACTTATATACTGTTTCACAGTGCTCTACAGCCAGCCCTCTCTAAGCGGTTTACAGACTCAGCCTCTTGCCCCCAACAATCTGGGTCCTCATTTTACCGACCTTGGAAGGATGGAAGGCTGAGTTGATCTTGAGCCTGGTCAGGATTGAACTGCTAGCAGTCGGCAGAGTCAGCCTGCAATGCTGCATTCTAAGAGGAAGGAAGGAAGGAAGGAAGGAAGGAAGGAAGGGAGGGCAATAGCACTTAGACTTCTATACCACTTCCCAGTGCTTTTACAGCCCTCTCTAAGCAGTTTACAGACTCAGCCTCTTGCCCCCAATAATCTGGGTCCTCCATTTATCAACTTCGGGAGGATGGAAGGCTGAGTCAACTGGAGCCTGGTGGGCTGCCAAATTGCAGGCAGCCAGCAGTCAGCAGAAGTAGCCTGCTGTACTGCACTCTCACCACTGCGCCACCGCGGCTCATGAGATGCTTCTCTTCCCGCAGTTCCGCCACAAGGTCCACTTCGAAGGGATGGAGCCGCTGCCCTCCCGCTCCTCCAGCCAGGACTCCCGGTCATTGCAGGGAGCCACTCCCAGCGCCGCCTCTGAGAGCTCCCGGGCGTCCACTTCCTCCAGCCAGCTGGACGGACTCAGCCTGGCCACCAGCACCTGCGACAGCACGGAGCTCGATGTGGAGATCCAGCAGCTCCTCTCCCTCCTGCAGACGCTGCTCACCCAGTTCGACCGGGTAAACGGGGCAGCCGAGGAGGTGTACGGCTTGGAGTGCCAGCTGGAGAGCAGCCGGAACCGGCAGGCCAGGCGGAACGGCAGGCTGAGGGCCGAGAGGCCGGCCAGCCTTTCCCATCCCATCCGCACCGCCCCTGCCTGCCTGTCTTCCGAGCCAGGCCCCAGCAGCCGGCCTGTCCTGCCCTCCCGGCCCCTGAGCAGCCCTGCGGCTTTCCGGGTCATCCGCAGCAGCCCAGGCGCACTGCTGATGCCGCAGAAGATGTTGGTAGCAGCAGCCAAAAGGAAGAGGCCCCTGCAGGCCAACAACCGAGTCCACCCCAGCGGCAAGTAAAGCAGACAGGAGATGCTTCTACTCCAGCCTCGGGCTCTGTCTCTCTGGTCCCTTCTGGTGGGGGCTGCAGGTCGACTCTGGAAGCTGCAGGGACACCAACCGGCCGCCAGAGCCACAGCCTTTCCCCGACTTTTGGCTCCTGCAGAGGCTGAACAGCCCTTTCCTGGCCTCCCTGCGTGGGGTGGGGGGTGGGGCAGGGGGAGGCAAGGAGCGAGAGAAGGCCAAGTCAGGTGTGGTGTGAATCCCCGCCTCCAGGGAGAAGAAAGGACTCTCGGAGGGCGAGAAGTAAAAAAAAGTGTTATTTTTCACAGAAGCTTTAGTGCAAACAAAACCAGGTGTTTGTGTGTGTGTGTGTGTGAGAGAGAGAGAGAGAGAGAAAATGAGAATGAACATGTATGTTTGTAATGCAACCGGTTCCTTTTTTGTAAGTCTGTTCAAGGGAGGAGCTGAGCGCAATGGCCAGGCTGAGCCTGGAGCGGAAGGACTTTTATCCCTGAGCAGAGTTGAAGACATTGGCAGACGGTGCGGAGAAGCTGGACTTTGGAGACAGGAGAACGTGGGCCTGAAAGGACAAATCCGGCAGAATGGAGCATACACTGTGTATATAAATCCAAAGAGAGGGTCGGTCTGAGATTTTTTTTTTTCTAAGGGATCCCTTATTTTTGGATCATTTGGTAGTTGAAGCCTCTCCTCTGCCAGTCTTGAAGATGGCAAAAAAACGTTTTATGGGTCTAAAAACTAAGCAGGCTGGAAGGGGGTGGTGGTGGAGTGAGAGCTCGCTGCATGGAGAGGACCTGGGGAGCCGGTTTCCCCAGGTCTCGTCCCGGCAGCCGTTCTCCATAAAGGTGTATTACGTCGGTTGTGTGTGGTTTTATGGTTGAGGAACACGACAGTTTATTTTTATAGGGTCCGTTTGTGTGAATGTTTGTTTTGAGGGTGCATGAATCTATTATATTCATTCATATGGTTTACTAGTTGTATTTACTGCCAGCACTTTAATCTATGCTTGCCTTAGCTACCAATGACACATGCAACTTTTAAAGAGCAGGATAATAATATATCATGGAAGCAGTATTTTTGTTTCTTGTAGATCATAATTTAAAACAGGCCACTGGACTATGACCGTGTGTGGGCCACTTGTTCCCATGTCTTGGCAGT
Organism: Pseudonaja textilis; assembly: GCF_900518735.1. Next base: position 2,123,490 of record NW_020769332.1, on the reverse strand, counting down.
GACACCCCCGCCCCCACCCCAAGAACTCCCATTGTGGTGGCAGCCTGGAGATACTGGAATGGCTGCGATGTTGGGCGGAAGAGGAGGAGCTTAGATAGCCAGAAGTGGGGAATTGTGGCCCCTTTAGGACTTGTGGATTTCGACTCCACAAGGCATTCTGGGAGTTGAAGCCCACCAGCCATAAAGAGGCCCTAGTTCCCCAACCCTGGCTAAAGCAACGTGTGTTTGTGTTCCTGGTGCACACAAACGGTTGCTTGCACAGATTCAGAGCTGGTGGAGAACGAGCCCATCGACTCATCCTCAGTCTGTTCTAGCTCCCAGATCGGAGCTCGGCCACCGGGATGGCCAGGTGACCGTTGCAGGCTGGGCCCTGAAGGTACCTGGCCACCTGCTCTCTTCCGGGTCCCGCGAGGACTAGGATTGCGAGAGGCCCGTAGGGAGGCCCGGAAACCAGCCCAGGCAGCCACCTCCACGTCATTCTTTGGCTTTAATTGGGGGGGGGGGGAATCCCTTCTGTTGGACTGCTACGGCTGGTCCGTGCAGGCCCCCGTCTTCTTCCTTTCCTCACGACAAATCCCCGTCGTATTCCAGTGGCCGGTTTAATGTTATGTGTGTTATAATTTATATGGGATTTTTACAAGAGGGAAAAAAAAAATGTATATTTTTGTATGTTGGCTGTTTTTATAGCAGTGGTTTTGTGCTCAACACGTGTAGATGGTAGTTATTTAAAAAAAAAAAAAAAAAGGTGACATCAAAAGCCTCGCTTAAGCGTTGCTGGCACGGGGGCCGGAGGAAGTTCGGAGATGCCAGGGCGGGAGGCGGGACCTCCTCGCAGGGCACCCCTTGCAAGGCACCGCACATGCAACAGGGACCCCCCCCCTCCCACAGCCCCCCTCCCCACCTGCTTTCCCAAAACCTCAGATAAACAGTTGCCTTCGCTACCTAAGAGTTTGCAAGGAAGATGTTATTTCTTTTCAGGAGCTGCTTTTGGAGGCTGTAACCACCATTCCTAACACTCAGACAAAAACAAAAAATGCATTTACCTGTTTTTAATATTATTTATGAGGGTGCTATTGTCCAACTTCGTATCGTATTCCAGACTGCTTTAGCAGAAAGGAAATTCCCTACCTTTGATGGAGGCAGGAAAGAAGGCTGGGTGGTATGAGAAAGTGAGGAAGCTGGGGGAAAGAAAGAGTCAGGATTTGTTTTGCTAGCTTACTTGTTGGGCCAAAGTTCTCAGGCTTGGCCATGATCACATGGGAAACGAGGGAAGCCATTCGGGGCCACTTTTTGGCCCTCCTCTTCCCAAGGGCCCAGCTGAGATCCCTCCCGCCCTTCTTGCCAGCTGGAAACGCAGCACCTTAATGGGGGAGGGGGCACCGTGGAGCCCTAATGCCAACCCAGAGCTGAAGGCAACGGTCCATCGGGCTCTTGAAGCGACAGCTGGCTTGAGGTTGGCATCCTCTAAAGAGCACAGCCTAAAACAGGCCAGTAAGTGAAGGGGAGGGTGGACAGGTACAGCTTGAGACAGAGCAAGGGGATTTTTACCCTTGTGCGGGTCAGTTTAAAGTTCTCGTGGGTTATTTAAAATGTTGGGTACTTGTAAAGGATGGGACAAGTCGAGGCGGGAGCAGGAAGGAGCTGGTGAGGAGGAGGAGGAGGGTCAGGGGCGGCGTCTCGGGTTTGGCTGCAGCGAGAACTACAAGAACAGCAGCAAATGCACCACGGGGGACACCCTTCGACAACATCCACAAAGCTACACCTGGTCCCTCCTGCCAGAAAACAAACATTGAATGTATGTTTGGGCCTCAGTGGCCAGTTTCCTATTTATTCCTGCCTGGAATCCCGCCCAGCAACACAGTTTACCCAAACAGCTTGGAAGTAGTGAGAATGTAAGAAGCAAGTTGTGCTTTATGTTAAATCTGCAAAGAAAGTATTTTCTTTTATACTGGTGAATTAGCTTGACAAGGTCCTATTAAAAGACTATGGACTGCTCCGTCTGGTCTCTCTCTCTCTCTCTCTTTTTAAACCAAGGTTGGGCAGCTAATTTTTCCAAGGGGCCACGTGAGAAACTGGGAGGAGGGCTCTATCGTCCTTACGTTCTTCTTGTGGGCCGCTGGCTGCCAGCAGAGCTAGCAGCGGAGTCAGACAAGGCGGAGGGAGAGCCTGGGCCGGCTTTGGAGCCTTTGTTTGGAAGGGTCGGATGAGGAAAGGAGAGACAGAGACCGAGCCGGGGGCCTTCTGTCCTCCCCCAGGTGGAGACGCAGCAGCCGTCTTCGGGGCCCGAGCTGAGTGAGGGGGAGGAACAGAGATCCACGTAGGAAAAGAGGGGAGAGCAAAAGAAATCTATAAGCCGGCTCTCGGGGAGAGGCAGAAACGGACACTAGCCAGCCGCTCTCCCCGGCTGGGAAATAAAGAGGAGGGGTTGGAGAAGGGCCGCTTGTCACAGGCTTTCAAGTATACAGCAAGCAATTCTGATTCCTTGGCCAGAACCAGGTTTGTTGGGACTAATTACGTTTGGTTTTTGTTTATCCGTGTGAATAAAAGACTCTTACTGCCCTGTTTGGAAAAGGGGGTTGTTTTTACTCACGAGTAGGAGGCTTATCATTGCTTGCCAAGGCTGGTCAGAACCGTTCTGCTCTATTTCTGATCAACGGGTCGCCTTTATGTTCCAAAAGCTCCACAACTGCATGTGGGCTTTGGACTTGAAAATTAAATTTAATTAATTAAAAATTAATCAAAATCAACCTGAATGAGGGCCAAAATATCCCCCTCCTCCCCGAAAACAAAGGCCAAGCCATGGGTTTCAGAGTGAACCCAACTGGCCCCATCTCTGTATCGGACGCAGGACCCTCGTCTGAGTCCTCCCTAAACTCCCAGACCGGCCCAGGTTCCTCCCCACCGTCTGACTCTGCCGCTGTCTCCGCAGGCTCCCACAACACTTGTAGACATTTCTTTGCAATGCAGACGTTGTCTCAGAGAGCACTGAAGCTGCTCATGACCTGGGGCCAGGCTACCTGAGGGGACATCTCTCAGTTGTTTCCGCCCATCAAATTCGGTCTATCGGGGTGGGGATGCTTTGGGCCCCGTCACCCAAGGCGTGTCGGCTGTGGAGACCAGGTGGGCCTTCTCTGCCACAGCCCTCCGGAACATTCTCCCTCCAGAATGAGCCCAACCCTGTGCGCCTTTACTAAGTCTGCAAGGACTTGACTATGTGCTTGGGCCCCCAAGTGTGTTAAGGGCCCCACCCCTTGGCTTATTAACATCCGTGGCAACCATGGCTTTCAATTCGTTTGTATGCTTTTATGATGTACGCCACCCAGAATCACCGGTTGAGGTGGGCTGTAAGAAGAACATAGCAAAAATTTTATTGTGGAATGAATTTTGGAGTTTGTCAGCAACAAAGGAGTTTGTAGTTTCCTCCCAGCACCATGTGGCAAGCTACAGACCCCTCCCCCAGAGGGCCCTTGGGCCCAACCCGCTTCAAAGGCTCATCCAAGGGTCCCCCAGTCATGCCAGGCAATGGGCCTTCTGGGCCCAGGGAGAATCCGAGTGGGCAGGCAACCAATCCTCCCCCAGAGACTGATGCGAGAGAACGACCAGCCAACATGTTTGGTTTGGGCAGTTCAGACTTTAATACACATACAGGTAAAGGCCAACAAACCAGAGAGCACCTGTGCCGTGAGCAAAGGTTCCTACAACGTGTCAAAACGGTCCCTGGTTGGCTAATATACAGTCGAGGTTCACAGGCCCAAGGATGCAGAAAGACAAATGGGGGTGACTGTGTCCTACACACAGAGCCTGGAGCAACTCCAGCGGAAATCTTAACATGCAGAAAGTGGCAGCACAAGAGAACAAGGAATGAAGACAGCCCAATTAGGCTGTTTTACCTATTAGAGGGGGATGGGGGCTGACAAAGTAGAGCACTGAGAAGAGCAAAGAAGGGACTGAACCCCCATTTTCCTGGCCGCAGTGTCTGCCCTCCCCCTAAGTAGCTAATCTCCCCCACCCAATGACCCCCAGGGTCCTTTCCTTCCTTCAGTTGGAGGGCACAGCTGCGGTCCCTTGGAGAGGGGGCACTGATCGGGCCCTGCCAGCTCAGGTCACCCCTGAACCCCACAAGGAACCGGAGGAGGAAAGATCTGCTCTGATTATCCGCCCACAAAGCAGAGCTTCTGGATTTGGCCGGCAGCCGCTTCCGCAACTGGCCTTTGAAGAGGCGGCTTGACAGCATCCGAGGAAAGGCCCGAGGGGCTCCGGAGCGAAGTGGACGGCAGAAAGAAGCCTGGTAAGGACCACCTCAAGGGAGGATTGTGATCGAGCGGGAAGGACCAGCAAGAACAACAACAGCAACATCCTAGAACAACCCCGCCCGCCCACCCTCCCTCCCCGCAAGCACCGAGTGCTTCACTCTCCTGCTCAACACAACAAAGCGGATGTGGAGTTAGACCATCATGGAGCACATGGCGGGCAGCCGGGGCAAGGGAACCAGAAGAACCTTCTGCTGAGGGCCTGGTCAAGCCTGCTGGGCAGCTCTGGAGCCGGCTGCCTGCAGGGCCCCCGCAGGCTGTGCCAATCCTAAGACCCCTCCTCAAATCTGGGTGAGGGGCAGGAACTTCTGGTAGTAGCTCTTGGTGACGTCCATCATCAGCTCCTGTGTGCACTCGGGCAGCTCCCCCGAGAAGAGCCCTGGAGAGGACAGGAAAGTGAGCAACGCGCCGGCCCACCTGCCACCCCCTCCACCCCCCCAGCACCTTGCCCCTTCCAGCTTACCTGGGCAGCCGGAGAAGACCGTGAAAGGCGGGACCACTGTTTCCGGGGGCAACACTGTGTTGTCAAGGATTCTGCAGCAGTCTTTCAGGACACACCGGCGACCCTAAAAGGATACCCAGGCACGAAGGTGTCATCCGCTGGCACCTCTGGGCTTTTAAGCAGGAAGAGCTCTGCTCTGCAGGCGTCAGGCCAACGGGAGGGAGCCAGCCTCAAGTTCCTGAGGGTTTCTCAAGCTTCAGATGGGAGGACTTCAACGGCCAGAAATCTCACGCTGGCTGGGAAGTTATGAGAGTTGAAATCCACACACCGTAAAAGTTGCTGAGCTGGAGAAACAGGGCTTTCAAGGGGCCTCTGTAATGTCAGCTACATGCCAGGAATCTGAACTACCTGGAGCAGGGGTCTCCAACCTGGGCCACTTTAAGATGTGTGGACTTCAACTCCCAGAGTTCCTCAGCCAGCTTTGTTTTGGGAGTTGAGATCCACACATGGCCGAGGTTAGAGAGCCCCGCACAACCATGCTTCAGGGGTTGCTGTCATAACCCCAGAAACGATAAAACACACTGGGGCAGATCCATAAGAAATGGAGAGAAGGTAGACATGAGCTTGGAAGAAGCTCTAGGCCAGCGACCCCTCCCCAACCTTTTGGGCCCCAGGGACCGGTTCCGTGGAGACGGGTTTCACCTGCTGCCTGTATCCCATGGATGGGGCTTTGCTTGTTCGTATGGCCTGGTTTCTGGCAGGCTAGGGGCCAGTGCTGGACCCATGGACTGTGGGTTGGGGACCCCTGCTCTAGGCCACCCAACAGAGCCTCTGAAAAGCCTCCAAAGGGCCTATAACCTTCATGAACTGGAATAGAGCTTGGTAACCAGGTCAGCCAATGAATAGGCAGAGTAACTGAGTCAGCCAATGAAGACTATTTGGAAACTGAAACTAGAAGTAGCCTAGGCATGGCTCTATATTAAGCTCTGCAGCTATGTTAAGCTCCGAGTCTGTCTATTGAAAATGAAACTGCTTCTCCTCTGCTGTGTGACTTGCTTGCCTGCTGAACTAAAGTGAGTTCTGCTCTGAACCTGAAACATATTGGAGAAATCTACAACTGATATTGTAAAATTTACTTTGTGTGTTTATAAAGAAGTTAAATGAAGCCTCAGTCACCTGTGTTTACTTTTCTGGTGCTGAATTTATGCTGCAATACTCTGAACATGACTTTGTTGGGATTTTAACCCTGAGAGCTGAAGCCAGAATACCCAGTCACATGGGATCTTGTGCTGGGGCCACAAAGCAGGTAAACAAGTGTTGTGGTTTCTGCCGACACAGAGCAACCAGCTTGCTTAGCTAAAGGCATCAAATATGGCAGAAAGCGAGCCACGTTAGAAGTGAGATTTGAGGCAGAGAGGTCCTCATCGCCTGAAACCAAGCAGGTACGTGCACTTACGATGACGCAGTTCTTGCCTATGTGGACATAGGAGCCAATCTGAGCGGCATTGACAACACAGTCTTCCTCAATGAAGACGTGATCCCCGATGTGCAGAGGGAAGAAGGCGACCCTGCAAAGAAAGGAAGACAGGAGCTTCGTCAGCAGCAGCCCTTCCATGCTCAGGGCTGAACAAAGCCAGGCCACAGGCCTTGTGCCTGGATGCAAGTTTCACCCAGATGAGAGGGGGAAGAATGCAAGAATCCCAAGGCCCCTCCCAACCCCAACCTCACCCTGAACAGTTCTTGAGGGTTCCTTTCACCCAGGCACCGGCCCCTCCCTCCCTCCCTCCCCAGTGGCAGCCAAGGCAAGAAACAGCAAAAGGAGATGGGAGGCATAGCTGGATGGGGAATTCTGGGAGTTCTGAAGTCCCTAAAGGTGCCAAGGTTGAGAAACAATGCCCTAGAGCATGATAGGTGGCCTATCAATGTTATATTTATATGTATAAAAGCACGTTATAACATAAATAGAATGCATACATGTTATATTTATGTGTTCTATTTATGTCATAACATTTAGGTGCTTTTATACATATTCATATAAACATATATGTATATACACTTCTACATATATACAGATGCATATATACACACATGTATATATACATATGTGTGTGTGTATAATGTATGTATGTATATGTGTGTGTGTATGTGAGAGAGAGAGCCTGTTATGTGCACAGTGGCTAAATTGAACAATGAAGCATAAAGGCGAATCTCTCTTCAATGGCAGTTTTTAGACTCCGATGTTAGCAGAAAGTTAAGGGGGTAATACAGTTTACGTTCGGGAGATCGTGATGTCTGTCTCTTCTTTTATAGCTGCACCTCTCAACACAACTCATATTTTTAGGATAGTATACACACATACAAATGCACGCCTATATCTACACATACACACATGGGTGTATGTTTAAAACACACACATACACCCACACCCACACGCATATACATACATACACATATACAGATGTGTATGTATGTTATATGTATGTGTATGTGTGTGTATGTATACACACAGACACACACAGCCAGACGAACACAATACAGAAGCCTGATGATGGCAGATGAGATTCTGCCGAAAGTTTAAAAGCACAACTACAATGACGTGGGAAAATACCCGAACAAAGCTGAATACCATACATATATACATATATGGCATTCAGCTTTGCTTTTAAAGTTGTAGCAACCTTTCGGCAGAATCTCATCTGCCATCATCAGGCCTATGTATTGTGTTCATCTGTTCATCTCTAGAGTTCATCCAGATGAAGACTATACAGAAGCCTGATGATGGCAGATGAGATTCTGCCGAAACGTTGCTACAACTTTAAAAGCACAACTACAATGACCGTGGGAAAATACCCAAACAAAGCTGAATACCATACATGTAAGTACCCGCGAAAACTTGAGAAAACATATACATATATATATACATACATACATACACACACACACACATGTAGGGAGGCGGGGGTGGTGGTGGTGGTCAGCCCTCCCCCGCCCTCCTTACCCTTTGCTGAACTTCTTGAAGGGCGGCCGGATGACGCTCCGGCTCTTCACCACGCAGTGCCGCCCGACGCGCACGTTGGCCAGGTCCCCGCGGATGATGCAGTCGTTCATGACGATGGTCTGCGGGAGGGCGGAGAGGCGCCTGGAGGGGGGGCGGCCGTGGGGGGGGGGCGGCGGGGCGCCCGGGGCTCTTGCCCTTGGAACCCTCCCCCCCTTTGCCGCCCCCTCCCCCCTTTCCTCCCCCTTGCAGGGAGGGGCGGCGGGGGGGGCCCTCCTTCCCTGGCCGGCGGGGCGGGGGGTCGGGGGAGCGTCGACGGCCTTCTCCCGCCCCCTCCCCCGCCTCCTCCTACCCCCCCCCCCCGGTCCCGTGCTCGCGTCCTCTCACCTTGCCGTTGAGCACGATGTTCTGGCTCCCGCACAGCACCGACTGCCGGCTCACCTTGTTCCCGGAGGCCTGCCGGGGAGGGCCGCAGGGTCACCGCCCGGCCTCCGCCCCCCCCTCACCCCTCCCCCGGAGGCCGCGCGTCGTGAGAACCCGCCTCCGCCCGCCCGCCCTCCCTCCCTCCCCGCGCACCGTCTCGATGTACTCGGACTTGTTGTAGAGCATCTCGCCCAGCTCCATGGCGGCGCCCGGTACGGCCCGTCCGCGGGAACGGCCCCGCCCCTCCCGGGCCCAGCCGGCTTCCGTACTTCCCCCTCCCCGGCCAATAGCCGCGGCTCGCCAGTATCGCGGGTTCCCATTGGGCGCGGCGCCTGCGGGAGGCGGGACCAAGCGCCTTTTTTGTGTGTTTATTTTGCACTTGGCGCGAAAGGGGCGTGCGCGTGCGCAGGAAGGCGAGCGGGAGTGCGAGGATGGAGGGTCTCGGCTCGGCGGTTCTGACCCCGCAGCAGAAGGAGCAGGTGGGCGCCGCCCGGGGGGCCCTCCTCCGGCCTTCTCCCGAAAGAGAGAGAGAGAGAGAGGGCGGGCGGGAGGACGGGCAAGGCAACTAGGAAATTTCCTTCCCCGCTCTCCTCCGCCTTACGCGCAGCCTGCGGAACTCTCCGCCACAAGATGCCGGGGAGCGAAAGAGACGCCCGCCACGCATGGGAAAGGCTCGGGGGTGGCCGAACTGGGTTGAAAAGGCTCCCCCGGGCAGAGAAAGGGATCCGGTGCCCTTCCTTGGGAATAGAGACTCCTGCTGGAGCAGGGGGTTGGACTAGATGACCTCCAAGGTCCTTTCCAATTGTTATTCTATGATTCTATGATTGAGCTGCTGCGAGGGAGGGAGGGAGGTCCGCTCCCTGCAGGAGGAGAAACCTTCCCCAATTCGGGCAGCTCAGCCGGGAACTGAAAACTTTTATTTGCTTTCCCAGCAGGATTCATGTCGATGGCTTATTTATTTTATTTATCTATTTTTATTTATTTATTTAAATAGTATTTAAATATTTCAATTTTATTTTATTTATTTATTTTATTTTAGTATCTCATGACTATCCCCACGTGTGGTTCCTTGTGGTTGATGGTGTCTTTTTACGGTGACTATGATCATGATCTCTCATCACTTATCGCTTGTGCACCAGAGACAAATTCCTTGGGTGTCTGGTCGCACTGGGCCCATAGAGAAATGCCTGTACTGGACCCTTATTAACTTATTCCCCCTCGGGAGAGTTAATCCCTGGGACCAGATGGTGGACGATTCCCAGTCATTTGAAAATAATACGTGCGCATAAAACAGTGCACAAAACATTATGGAGTCCATTTCTGAGTAACATAAACTAATAATCCATACTATTTATATGCCCACAGACTCCCGGTGTTTCTGGACGGTTTACAATTACTAAAGCATTTAAAAACCAAGAACAATTTAACACACACACACACACACACATACATACACACACAATAGCACAAGTCAAACAACAATGATGGCAAAGGAAAAGTTGGGAGCGAAAGAAAACTTAAGGAGACCTGGGTTTTCAAGGCCCTTCAAAATGCCAGTCCAGGGGGGGGGGGTGCTGTTCAGGTTTGGGGGTGGGGGGGATCCCATTCTAGAGCGCTGGCATTGCTACAGAGAAGGTGCGCTTCCAGGGTCTAGGCAGGGGGCATCATTTAATTGGGGTTGCCCCCCCCCCCATAAGGGATAAAAGCCAACCTTTGGGGTTGGCTTCTTTGCAGGAAGCCAAGAAGTTCTTTATGCTCAAGAGTCCTCATTGAAGCCCCGCTTACTCTGGTTTGATTTTTGGACACTTCTGACTTTGGATATTTATCTGCATTTGGTCTTTTGTTCTTGGCAGCCTTTCGCAACCTTGAAAGGGTTTGTTCTTATCTGGGACAATTAGTTTTGAATGACTCTTGGCTGTGAATGTATAGAATTCACAGCGCCGCATTAAAAAGGTTTGCTTTTATACATACTTTGTGTTTGTTTGATTTGAACAAGGCTTGGGTCAGAACACTTGCATTCAAAAGGGTGCAAATGACCAGCTGTCTGCAAGGAATATAAATCCTTCCATTCCCTACCATCTAGTCAGAGCTGAAGAAGCTTCTGAGATGAGAAGTGAAATGCCTTCAAAGAAAAAATAAGAAAGTCTAGTTGCCTCCTGATTAAAAGCACTTCTGGGACAACCATCATCTGGATGATGGAGAATCTCCATAGACATAAATCTAAATAGAATTATATGGTTGCTGTCTAAGACTTTCAGTTACTTTTCAAATTAAACATGCCAATTATTTAACAATCGTTTTGTCTTCTAGCTGAAAGAAAAACTGGCTGTATTGAAAAGAGAATACAACAGAACATTCCACAGGTTGCAGGTGGGTGAATAAAAGGGATTCTCTGCTGAAGGACAATCTCTTGGGGAGCAGAAATCAGCAGAAATGGACTGATTTTCATATTGACTGGAAAGCAAAGCAATGTGACTGCTACCGTTTTCATTTTCACAGCGAGCTGAGAGAGCGGCGAGGGTTAAAAATGATATCAAGGAAACGGTTGCAGAGCAGAACCTGCTCCTCGGACAGGAGGAAGCTGTGAAGAACCATGCAGGTAACTCTAAGACAACATCTGTTGGGCTCCTTGTAGAAAGAATTGAGGTGAGGGTCTCTCTGTCTGATGGATCTTGGAATATAGTAGCCCCCTCCGATCAGACCTGCTGGGCACCTCTGGGGATACCATAACTGTAGACCAGGCTGGGGAGCCAAGAAGATCCCTCAGAACTAGCAGAAGCAACAGTCTGCTGCCGTGTTCTCGCCCAGAGATCGCCGGGCATTAAGTTTGACTCGAGGGAGATTTCACTGAATGTCTCTCGGGAGCTGCCGGTTTGAGCTGACTTTTCCCAAGATTGATGTCAGGCTGAACTCACAAATGACACAGAACAGGGGGGGGTCAAACTCGATTTCATTGAGGGCGGCATCAGGGTTGTGTTTGACCTCGGGGGCCAGGCGGGCATGGCCATCTCGATGTCACTTGTGTTGGGGGCACCCTCCTGGGCTCCGTTTTCGGCTGCGATGGCCTCCTGCAGCACTCTGCCAGTGAAAACGGAGCTCGGGAGGGCCAACCTGACAGGACTGTCGCCAAGCTGGCAGAGGCACCGTGGGCTGGCCGTTCGCTGTTTCGAGGGCGGCCCTGTGGGTGAAATCTAAGCATGCCTTGAGTTTGACACCCCTGACATAGAGTAATCTAGCCAGAGTTCCTTATTTGCTTGGACACAATTGACCAGGGGTCTTCAAACTTGACAGCTTTAAGACGTGTGGACTTCAACTCCCAGAATTCCTCCTCCAGTCATGTTAGCTCAGGAATTCTGAGAGTTGAAGTCCACACATCTTAAACTTGCTAAGTTCGAAGACCTTTGCAATAGACAGGCTCTTGCTAGATTAAACTTTTATTATTCCCACACTGATGGAGATATCCTGGAAGATTCTAGGGAGGGGCTGTCCTTATTCTCTGTCCAGCTCTGACCGTTGCTTCTTCTTGCCTCCCTCACCTTTCTGGAAGATGCTCCCTTTGACCTTCCTTAGCTGCTTCCTATCACTGACCCCCCCCCTTTCCCCCTCCCATGACCAGTCAGGTTTAAGCAAGATGTTTTCAGAATGGTCGTTTGAAGGGTATGCAGCTGCATGCTTCTCCCAGCTAGGTGACCCTGAAGCAGCAGGGAGATACAGCAAGTAGCTTTTTTTGGGGGGGGGATAAAAGTTACTTTCACTCTCCCCCAAGCATCCCCCCTCCCCATAGTTTATGGCAGACTGACTACATAAGAAGCATAAGCGGGTGTGAGGTGGAGGCTGACAAGCACGTTTATTGAAACTGTGGTCTCTGACCGTGGCCACTTCAAGACTTGTGGACTTCCAACTCCCAGAATTCAACTCTTGGGAGTTGAAGTCCACAAGTCTTCAAGTCGTCGAGGTTGGAGACCCCTGCATTAAAAGACGGAGCTGTACTCCGTCGGATGCAAAGTAGCTGGGCTGATGCTGGGCTTCAGGAAGGGAAGATGCAGGTTGCCCAGAGTGCAAGTAATCACAAAGTTGTTCTCTCGATTCCTCAACCCGGACGGAGTCGATGCATTGATAGGCTGTGTGTGTGGGGCAGCTCGGCTGACGTCTCTTGAAGAAGAGGCTTTTGCAATTCTCCTTTTCTAGCCTTCTATCCCTTTTATGCTCTGGATCACAGATGCTCGATTCTGCTGAGTTCTTTGCTCCCCAGGGGGAAAGGAGCTACCCAGGGACTTTGTCCTTTCAGGAAACCTCAGTCAACTGTCTCCCGAGGAGGGTCAGGCCGGGATTTCCTGCCCCGGCAGCACCGCAGAGACCACGCCGGTCCTCTTTAAGTCCGGAGCCTGTGAAGGCAGCTTGCCAGAAACGTCAGATTCCAGAAGAGCCCATCAGCCTAGCCGAAGGGTGCTCTTTGATTCTGCGGAGCCACCTCTGGCGAGGAACAGCAGCCTGCACTCAACCGGCGGACGTGGCAGAGAGCAGCGAGAAGGGCCTTCTTTGGCCACATGGGGAGAAACGGCGTGGGAGGCGCATCGGAGAGAGCCTGAGAGGGCCACAGAGCAAGGCTGGGAGTCTCCAGGCTTTAGGAGAAGCAGCAGCCTCTTGGACCCCGGCCAGAGGAGCCCCCCCAAGTCCTCCCTGCGGGCTAGCCCAGGAGGGAGTGGCGATGTGACTCCTGCAATGTCAGACCGAGGCTCTGAACTGGGCAGGCGGATGCAAACGGATGTTCCTGCGGCAACGCAAGAACTTCCTTGTTCCCTGCCACAAGCGAGTCAAGGGTCCTGCCATGAGCCTCCGAGCCAACAAGAGGGTGTTTCCGGTCTGGGGGACTTGGCTGCTGGGAGCAGGTCCTTCTGGGCCAGTGTGCGGAGCGAGGAGCAGCCTGGGCAGGGGTGCGAGGAAGGTGCGGGAAGCTTGCCGGTGACCCCTGACGCTGCTCGAGGAGGCAGAGCTGTTGCCGATTGGCTCAGAGACGACGGGGAGCCCCCCAGGAGGGAGACAAGCAGGGAGGACGAAGGGCACAGCCTTGAAGCGGGGTCAGCCCCCCTGGGAGGGGTCACCCCCAGTGAGGAGGGGCTGAGCTCTTGCACAGTGGTGGAGGGACTCATGTTCCCCTTGGAGTATTACGTGCGCGTGACCCGGAGGCTCTCCAGGCGCCAGAAGGAGGTGAACTTGGAGGCGGTTGTCCAGAGCCAGCTGGGCAAGGGCAGGAAGGGCCGGAGAGGCCCCCACAAAGGGCAGGGGGGGAATCCGGCCCAGCCGCCCCAGGAGCTCCCCAAAAGGGACGACCGGCCGAGCTCAACTCCCAGGATGCGAGGAGATGCTTCTGGGTCTCCACCTCGCTCTCCCGAGAGCGGCGGGTCTGGCCAGGGCAGGAGGGGCCGGAGGCTGAGAAGGAGGACCCAGCAGAGGACTTCCTTCAGCACAGGTCAGTTGGAGAACCCGGAAGGGTCACACACACCCCACCCCCGCCAGAGCCTTCGTTGATCCTGCAGAGGGATTTCCTAGGGGGCTCGCGTGGAGGCCAGGCAGCCGCGCTCACTCACCCTGGGGCAGCTGTTGGCCACGTGGGCAGCAAGCGAAGGGGCTGGAGGGGCCAGTGGCCAGCCTGAGCCCGGGGGTGGTGGTGGTCTGAGCCTCAGGTGGTCCAGAGTTCTTCACCCAGAAACCCAAGAGGTGGTGGGGAACACTGCCTTCTCTGCAGGGGAGCCACCTGGGATCCCCCTGGCACTGATTCCAAGCAGGCCCCGTAGGGTGTGGCCCTTTCCGTCCCTGGTGGTCTCTCTGAGGTGCAGGACAAGGGGATTTTCCCACTGTCAGCGTTCCAGGAAACCTCCACTCCAAACAAGAACAACTCTGAGACAGGCATCTTCTCAAGCATTCTGTTTTAATTGGATAGTAAACTGGCACAACTGGGGAATCCTGAATCTGAAAGTTCTGGGCTTCCTTGCAATAAGTAAAGAACTAGAAATCCACCCCCTGCACCCATCATCGAATCACATGCCCCAATCACCATCCGTCCCAACTTGAGACGTCCCCTCACCCAGGTGCAGAAATCACATGACCTTGAATTAGAAAAAGAATGCTATTATGTCCAACCACATACGCTTCCAAGAAATTCCCCCCTCCCATTTCCCTAGGGTCAAGAATGTGGCAGTGTGGACTATGGCTTCCAAAGCTGACAGGCATCCCCCCTTGAAAAAAATCACGTCCTGAAAAATACAATAAACAAATCACAACAAGAGGTTAATGCATTGTCCCCTTAACCCCCTCTCCCCCCCCCCTCCGAGGACCCTTTGGCTTGTTGGGGAATTTGTCATGAATTTGTTTAATCAATCTATCTGCGTGTGTATCCCAACTTTTCACCCAAGTAGCTTCTGACAAAAGCCTTTCCAGAGCACTGTGCAAGCGTCTGGTCTCAGTATGGCTTCCAAAGCTGACACCCACAGGATGTCCCAGGTGGCCTTCCTGCAGGGCTTACTCTGGGCGGGGAGTAGAAGATTCCTTGTGCCTAGGGCAGAGCTTCCCAGGCAGGCTAAATGGATCCTTACTTTCCCAGGACTCCCTCGGGTGGCGGGTAGGGAGCATATTGGGAGGTGGGATAAAAAGTCGCCATCTTATAGTTGCAAATAAAGGCACATGCAGCGCACCAGCCTTGGGTGTCGTTCGAAGACTGAGCAGACCTCCAAGCCGAGGGTTTTCGGAGGCCTTGGGGACGGGTCTCCCTAGGAGTTGCCGAGAGGAACGAGGGGCGGCCTTTGAAGTCAATCCTTCGGGGGCTCAGAAATCGAAATTTGGGTCTTGCAAGGTTCTTTTTATTATTATTATTTAAACAATTTTCTCATACATCATCATTTCCATTCATTGCAACACTTCCGTGAGAGTGTACATACTTTTACTGTACATAAATCTGTACGTTTGTACTATCTGTACATTTGTCTATATTCCCTAATCCATCTCTGTCCACTATAACATTTACCTTGTTGTCTTATTGTCCTATTCTCTATTCATCTCTATATTATTTAGCTGATCATACAATGCATTTCACGTCAAGCAATAATCCGTTTTTTCTCTGTCTTTTATCTCCATGGTCAACTAATCCATCTCGGTACACTCTAATATCCCTTTTATCACATTTTTCTCTAGTGCAGAGGTCTCCAAACTTGGCAACTTTAAGACTTGTGGACTTCAACTCCCAGAATTCCTCAGCCAGCATAGCTGAGGACTTCTAGGAATTGAAGTCCACAAGTCTGAAAGTTGCCAGGTTTGGGGACACCTGCTCTAGTGGCATATTATCCTTTTTCCAATTTTGTGCGTACGTTATTCTTGCCGCTGTTAATAAATGCAGCATTAAATATTCTGTTTTCTTACCTTGTTATTATCCCTAATAGAAAAGTCTCAGATCTTAGTTCAGTTTGTTGTTTAATTATTCCTTCTATACATTTTTTTTTTGTCCTTATCCAGTACTTCCTACTACAGGGCGTGTCCACCACGCGTGGTAATATGTTCCTTGCTTTTGTTTGCATTTCCCGCATTCGGATGATCTGTTTGGGAACATTTTGGCTAATCTAGCAGGGGGTAGATGTATAAATGTCCTTCCAAGGTTCTTTTTATTTGTTCCACATTTGCAGGCAGCCCACCAGCAAGCTCCCCAGGTCTGGCTTCTCCTGCCCTCTGGATGGTGGAGGATTCTCCTGCTCCTGCAGCCTTGCCTCTCACCCCCCTGGTTGGGCAGGGGTCCCGCCTCAGCTGGCTGCCTCCCGGCCTGCTGCCTCAAGAGTTCCACCTGCCCGAGGAGGATTTCGGCCACCTGAAATCCAAGAAGCTCAAAGTCTGTCCCGAGAAGCCACTGGGGGCCTGGGATGCCGGGGGGTCCAGCAAGAGTCCTCCCAGACCCCCCGGGGAGGCTCCTCTCGAGGAAGGAGCAGCGTTGGGCCAAACCCTCCTGTCCGGGATGAGTGGGGGCTCCTCCGCTCTTTCTTCCCGTGAGCTGCTCCTCTCCCCGGCCTTGGAGGCTGGACAGAGCCTTTTGCAGACCCCTAATTTTCCCCTGGTGGGGGCAACCCCGGCTCCCCTGCAGTCCTCCCCAGGCGCCCCTGGGGCCTCTCTTACGCAAGCAGCGGTGGCAGCGTCTTCCGACCCAGGAAGGGGCATCGGGTGGCCTTGTTCGCCAGCTGGCATCGGCAGGAAGGCCCAGGAAGAAGCCGCCAGCCCATCGCAGAAGCCACTTGAGCGTGACAAGGAGCCCCCCAGGCAGGTAAAGGGGGTGCATCTGGGAGACCCAGCTAGCTGAGGTGAGACAACCACCTGGGGGAAGGCAAAGAGGGCCGCAAGGACAACCTTTGTACGCTGTGGAGCCTGTCTCCTTGCTTGCACCCTCCTTGGCTGCCCCCCCCCCCCCCCCGGGTACGGCATCTCTAGGTTGTGCCTGGCCTGGTTCCCCACAGGAGGCCATCCCTCTTCTCTCTGTCTCTCCCTTCTGGCCGCGGTTTTCCCCTTCTTTTGACCCAGTGGCCACTTGGCCGGTCATTCTGCTCTGGCTTATTCCTCAGTCTGTAAATTTTACTCCCTGCGTGGGCCTCGGACTCTCCGCTTATGATGGTCAGTGGCCCCCACCTGACTTTGTCAGCTGCCCTCTTTGTCCAGCAAACTGACCTCTTGGAGCAGCTGATTCCCCTGCTGGCATTTTAGAACTCCTCCCTGACCCGTGCTAAAGAATTTAATTTGGGGACTGGACTGGCTTTTCTGCACAAAGCATGTTTGCCCTCGGAAGTGGTGGGAGCTTCATCCCTGGAAGCTCTGAAGAAGAGACTGGACTGCCCTCTGTCAGAAATGGTGCAGGGTCTCCTGCTTGGGCGGGGGGTTGGACTAGATGACCCACAAGGTCCCTTCCAACTCTGTTCCTCTGTTAGGGTAGCAGACGGCTACAGTTCGAAGTATTGCATGTGCTGGGCCACCTTTTCCAAGGAATTGAGTTCGGTTGGGGAGCGTTCCTGCTTGCCACCAGCCCAAATGAAGCAAAAGCCCTCCAGCAACGGAGCCTTTGCTGTGGTGCGGAGGGAGCTGGGATCCAGGGTGCAGCTGCTTCCCAGAGGGCCCTGCGGGAGTCTGACCTGACAGGCATCATCTCTTGCCCTTTGTCTCCACAGAGCGGCCCAGCAAAGGAGGTCCAGGTGGAGGCACCGGCGGACACTCTGAGAGAAGGACACTTGAAAATGACTTCAAAAGTGAAGGTTAAGGGAGAAAAAAATGGTTTAAAATTCTCCAGCATTTTTGTGACCCTGATAATGGCGTGTTTGTGGTATCCATCCTGCCCTGGGGGAACATGTTTGTCATGCCCCTGTTGGAATCTGATTCCGAGGGAGAGGCGGAACAGCCGACAGGGAGTGGGAGTGGGGCTCCGGTGGCTGTGGAGGAGGCCGGGGAAGGGCACAGGCCAGATGGGCATTCAGAGGAAGACCCAGGCCAACCCCCTCTTCATCCTAGGGCACGCAGGGAGGAACGGAGAAGGGAGCAACGGGAGTTGCGTGGTTTATGGGGGAGGAAAGGGCCCTGATCCCCTTCCTTGGCTGCAGCTGGGAAGACTGTTTAAAAGGGCAAACTCTGCACAGCAAAGTTGCTGGAAGCAAAGCATGGAATTATTCTGGTTTGTCAAGTCTTACCTGAGTCCTGGCGTCCTCCCAAGTGTGTGTGTTTTGTTATCTTTTGACATCTTCAGTCCCTTATCCTGCCTTGTCTCATTAATTGCTGCAGCATGGTTTGTGTTGGTTTTTATTTATAATTTATGTGTACTTTGAGTTTGGATGGAATTTCTTCCTTTTAAAACCTGTTTTTGGGAGTTTTCCCTTCAGCCAATGATAATTGGACATTGGAGGCCAAGTTGGAGGAATTAAAGGGACTTTACCTACTTTTGTGACTTGGGTGCTTTCGTGCTACGGCCCTTTGGGTCATCACAGTGTTTCCTCTTGAAGCAGAACCTCCGGCGGGGTGTTGGGCTTTATCTTAGGGGCAGCCATACCACACCTGGGCGGGCTGTGCCTTTGACTGGGCTGGCGCTGCAGCCGAGCGGCCATTTGGCTTTCCAGCAGCAGCCCAGCCCTTCCTTGGTCCTGTGACAGGATCACCAGTGGCCAAAATGTGATCACATGACCATGGGGGGGGGTTGCTTTTGGATCTGGGAATCTGGGTCATACCTTTCGTGGCATCCACTGTATCTCCAGTCAGTCTCTGAGTGACTGGTTGTAAGACAAGGACTCCCTGCAATGTCTCGTGAAACGTAGGCCACGAAAGCATTTTCAGAGCAGGGCAGCAGCTCCGTGGCAGCTTTCAAAGCGTTCGGTCGGAGGCCAGAGCAAGAAGTCCTAGCGGGCGGGGTCCCTCTGGCGAGGCAGGGCCTTCATGGGTCGGTGGGCCAAATCTGGTGGGAGGAGATGCTGGGCTGTGGCCCCGCAGGGGACACTCTGGCCCCGTCCATCCGGTCAGCTCTTGCCAGCCCCGGCTCCTCCATTCATTCTGCCTCCCCCGGCTCTCCCTCAGAACGGCTCCGGCTCCTGCTTGGTGGACATGAGTGCCGTGTGGTGGGAAGGCACTGACTTCGCAGAATTGTGTATGGTGACGGCCGAGGAAGCGTCCATCTCTCTCTGGAGGCCTCTGGAACCTGGCCAGTGGGGGACGGTGCACACCTGGCACTTTACAAAGGTAGGCCAGGCTGCTGGTGCTCCCGCTGGCATGGGTGGCACTGCCCTGGGCCTGCTGCTGGCGGGGGTCCTTTTACCACCCAGCTGCAGTCTTTTCGACCTGAAGACTGGTGAAAGATTTGGCACCCCCCCCCCCCCCCCCCCGACCAAAGTTGTGGGTGTTGCTTGCCTAGGGGTGCATTTAAGGCAAAGGTCTCCAAACTTGGCAAGTTTAAGACTTGCGAACTTCAACTCCCAGAATTCCTGAGCTAACATGACTGGAGGAGGAGGAATTCTGGGAGTTGAAGTCCACACGTCTTAAAGCCGTCAAGTTTGAAGACCCTTGCTATAAAGGTATAAGCTAATTTTGTATTATGCTATAATAAAAAATTGATTTTTTTTATATAAATGAATGGGGGAAAAGGCTAACCCTAAAACCCAGCATGTAGTTCTTGGCTGCAACTGCTCAGTGCTGGACCCTAGTTCTCCCCCCTCCCCCGCCCGACTCTGCAGGCGACTCTTGCAGGTGGGCTGCTGGAGGGGGAGCTCTGGGTGGCCAGGTAAGGCGGAAGTCACTGGGCAAGGTGTGGAGAGCAAATCGGTGATCAGCCCACTGCGAGTGGCTATGTGAGAACCAGGCGTCCTTTTGTCTGGAGTGGGTCCTTGCAGTCATCTGCACACAGGTAGTCCTCGACTTTACAATAGTTCATTGAGTGACCGTTCAAAGTGGCAAACAGCACTGGAAAAAGGTGACTTATGGCCATTTTTCGCACTTACGACATTTGCAGCATTGGCCTGGGCATGGGATCTGCTTTTGCGACCTTCTGACAAGCAGAACCAACGGGGAAGCTCGATTCCCTGACCAACCGTGTTATTAACTTAACAGCTGCAGGGATTCACTTAACAAATGTGGCAAGAAAGTTCCTAAAATGGTGTTCTGACCAAGGCTTCCTAGACCGTAATTATGCACATGCTTATTTTAAAAACAAGTCTTATTTTATTGCAACGCTGGGAATTGTTTTCATTCCCAGCCGGTAATGAATCTCAAAATAGTCCCTCAAGATAAGCATCTACCTTTCTTCCCTGTGAAGTGCTGCCAATAACAGACGTGTCAAACTAGAAAAAAAAACCAACCGAAGTATAAAGAACTTCAAGAATGAATCTGAACCAAACAAACAACTTTGCTTCCTGCAAAGGTTTCATCATCTTTGTCTATTCTTTATCCCTTATGGGAGGGGCAATCACCTCCCAGCCTTACTCCCAAGTTGCCCCTTTTGTCTCAACTGCTCTCACCTAGCAGCTCTGCACATGCGTGCTCTGGGAACAGGCTCCCCCTGTTTCTCTGCCTCGCTGCTGTCAGACTCCGGAGGCTCTGGAATCAGCACCCCACTCCCAGGTGGTGCTGGCCCCATCCCTGCATTGGATGCAAGACCCTTGTCTGAGTCCTCTCCAGACTCCCAGGCTGGTCCCTGTTCTTCCCCACTGTCCAATTCTTCTGCCGGCGAACCACAACAAATGAGGCAAGGCTCACTTAACAGATGTTTTGCTTACCAACACAAATTTTGGGCTTGGCTCTGTTGAGGGCTACTTGTATGGCCTAGTTATGGCCCTAAGCAGAACCGTCAACGCTGCTGTGTATCTGTGTGCAGTGCTGGGAAGGTTGGCGGGCCAGGGGCCCCTCTGCTGCTTTCGGTATTCAGGCTGTGTCTGGCCCAGGAGGGAAGGGCTGTCGATCCAGCTGTTCTCTTTTCCAGCTTCCAGTTCTTCAAATAGTTCCCCTGTCGGGAGCTCACAGCGTGGTGTGCGCAGTGCTGGGGCGCCTGGAGACAGCTGAGATAAGGCAAGTGTGCATGACGCCTTTTAGCGTGACAGAGTTTGCCGAGGTGGCAAAACCGACTGCTCTGATTTAAGGACACAATTAACTTTCCATGTACCAGAACGGGACTTCTGCCATGTCTCTGTGCTGGGGTGGGGTGGAGAAGTACAGCTGGACGTGGTCAGCACGTTGATGCTCCCTCCCCCCGAGCTGGTGGGCGCCTTTGGTGGCAGGACCTTCTGTGAAAGACTCCCAGCGCCCAAATTTGCCATTTATATAGATCCAGCATTGCCAGAGCCTGTTTTCACTTCACAATTGCATGTTGGTATTTTTATCAGTGTGTTACTCCCAGCATGGAACTACATCGTGCTGTCCTCGATAGTCACATGTTAACTGGCTTTGTTGTTGCCCGGTAAGTAGACCTGAGATCATAGTGGACTTCTGTTTCCTAGGCTTTTGTTTGGCTGTGCTGAAGAGGAGCTGCTCAAAGCTGGAAACATAAACGCTGTCCTTGGTCTGGCCGATAGGAAGCTGGTCAGCAGCTGTTGGTCACTACAAGGTCAAGCAGTGGAAGTCTTCTCTTTCTCTGAGGTGGGAAGGTGAGAAGTGATGCTGGTTTTCTAGGGTAAGCCTCTTTGGAAAGACCACCAGTCCAGAAGGCCTCTAAGAAATAGATAAAATCAATATAGCGTGGAAAGAAATCGAACTCGGGATTTGGTCTGGACAAAGGTGCAGGCAGGTAATACTTTTGCTGAGCGTGTTGGCAGTAAGCTCGTTTTCCATCCTATAAACAGAGTGCTGAAAATCAGGAGAAGCAGTTGGTTTTGCAGGAGCCCCAAGAGGCAGGTTTGGATGATCTCTTCCCTCACGCCATGGCTCTGCTAAACACCTCACTCCCTCAGCACTGTCTTATGCCTAAAGATATGTCAGCTTTGGAAGCCTTATTAGCACCAAAATGCTTCCACGTTGCCACATTCTTGAGCCTGGGGAAACGGGAGGGGGGAATTTCTTGGAGGGTATGTGGCTAGACATAATAGCATTTTTCTTCTAAGTCAAGGTCATGTTATTTCCGCACCTGGATGAGAGGACGTCTCAAGTTGGGATGGATACTGATTGGGGCATGTGATGCAATGAGCGGTGCAGGGGGTGGATTTGTAATTTTTTACTTATGGCAAGGAAACCTGGAACTTTCAGATTTGGGATTTCCCAAGTGTGCCAGTTTACTACTCTAGTAAAAAGAACCTTGGAGAGGATGTCTGTCTCGGAGTTATTGGTTGGAGTGGAGGCTTTCTGGAATGCTGACAATATATATTCACCCAAGTAGTACGGCTGTATTTCTCTTACCCTTCTCATCTGTCCTACTACCTTCTCCCGTTGGTATCTTACGATTTATCACTCGTTTCTATCTTATGAATTATGATTCTACCTTGCGATTTATGATCGATGACTTATCACTTTGTTGTTTGTATATACACTGAGAGCTTTTGCACCGGAGACTAATTCCTTGTGTATCCAGTCACACTTGGCCAATAGAGTGTTGTGTTGCGTTTTGTTCTCCTCTGCTCTCCGCTCCTTTTCCATCCTATAAACAGAGCGCTGAAAATCCCCCGTATGTGTTTCAGGAGCCACCAGCGTTGGGCTTTGAAGCCCCCGGAAGAGACCGTCTTGGCGTTTGCCGATGTGGCTGGACTGCAGGAGGCTCTGCTTGGAATGACCGCCATGAACTGCATCGTGCTCTGGTGAGCCCAGGGGCTGCTCGGTGGAACTTTCCCCCGTCCCAGCTGTTTCTCCTCATTAACATTCTGACTCAGCCCTACAAAGATAACACAGTAAAAACGTATGAATAAACTATATTGCTATTGCAAAAAAGGAAGGCTCAGGGCATACATGGAAAAACGTAAAACTAACTAAAAGGGGCAGAGGAAGAGAAGAATTAGGAATGGGAATAGAATAGAATAACAAAATAGAATAAGGAATAGAGCGGAGAGTAGAGTAGAATAGAACAGAACAGAATAGAATAGAATAGAATAGAATAGAATAGATATTGGAGAATAGAATAGAATAGAATAGAATAGAATAGAATAGAATAGAATAGAATAGAATAGAATAGAATAGAATAGAATAGAATAGAATAGAATAGAATAGAATAAGGAATGGAGTGGAGAGTGGAGTGGAGTGGAGTGGAGTAGAGTAGAGTAGAGTAGAACAGAACAGAACAGAACAGAACAGAACAGAATATTGGAATGAAGAATAGAGTAGAATAGAATAGAATAGAATAGAATATGCTGGAAGGGACCTTGGAGGTCTTCTAGTCCATTCAAGCAGGAGAACCTATACCATCTCAAACAAGTGACTGTCTAGAGAGGCTCTTCTCAAAAGCCTCCACTGAAGGCAAACGGTTCCACTGACTTCACTGTTAGGAAGTTTCTCCTTAGTTCCAGGTTGCTTCTTTCTTTGATGAGTTTCCATCTGTTGCTGTTTCTCCTGCCCTCTGGAGCTTTGGAGAATAATTTGACCCCCACCCCCCCGCTTCTTCTTTGTGGCAGCAAAGAAAGAAATTCAGAAATCGGAATTAAACAAAAATTCTAAATATTATCTTGTCCAACCTTGCCTCTCAGTTGAAATTCAGTATTTGAATATTGAGAGTTGACATGTTCCATTGAACCAAAATAAGCATCTAATTCACTGCATCCATATGACATTTCTTCAAAACTAAAAAGCTCCATTTTAGATGATAGTTTAGCAATGCAGGGAGGTGTGTGAGAACCTTAACTTCCTTCCCGGAACCTAGTTCCTAACAGCAATCATAAGATTGCTCCATCACTGGAGGTTTTCGAGATGAGATTGGACAGCCATTGAACCAGGATGCTGTAGGCCTCCTGCCTTGGGCAGTGGGTTGGACTAGATGACCTCCAGGGTCTCTTGCAGCCCTAGGATTCTGTGCTCTAACTAACAAGGAACTTCCGCCAGATAGGACCATAACACCTGCAGCATAGAAAGGACGACAGCTCGCCTTTTTTGAACGTCCTTTGCAGAGTCCAGCAGATAAGAAAAAAATATTTGTGCCGAATCAAATGAGATTTCTAAATTCCATTTGATTACAAAGGGAGAAATGAATTAGGAAAACGTCTTTAATTTGATTCATTCATATTAAAAAGGAACAGAACCTGAACTTATTTACTGGAATCCCTGCGACTGCCTCTATATACGGAATGTCTTGAGAGCGTCCCTCTGACATTCTGCACTGCCAGCAGACTTGTTTGGGGTGCCTGAAAAACTCAGAATTGGACCTGAGAGACCCGGCCTTCCTTCCTGGTGTCAGGCCTGCCCTACCGTAGGCATTTAGGAAAGAAAGACCATTTGGTTGAAACGTTGGGTTCTTTTACTCAAGTGAAGTGGTTGCAGCGAAAGTGAAGCTAGATCTGAAGATTCCTGCATGAAGCTTATAATTTTTCCCGTTTCCCTCCCGCTCCCCCCATGACCATCTGTCCATCAGTGTCCATTTGTGTTGTGGCTCCGGGCTTGGATTCAGCTCCTGTGACTGATATGAGTTCAAGTGAGGAGGACATGGCAGAAAAATATGAGCCAGCATGGCTCAGTGATTGGACTGGTAACCAGGATGAGGAGATGGAAGTGACAAAGGACGACAGACCTGATGTATTAGAATTGTCAGGACCTTTGACCTCCTCTGGTTCCTTATCTGATCAACAGCCGGGAATGGCTGACAGGGAAGTTTTGAGAGAGTCTTCTAGTGGAGATGGGAACTTGGAAAATTTGTGGTTAAATGTAAGGAACAGAAGACGGTTGAGAAGGCAAACTCAGCTGGAACGAAGGAGGAGGGCGAGAGTCAGTAAATTAGCACGTTGCCTCAATGAGTATAAAAGGACACAGCTGGGCTGGTAGAATTTTCCAGGAACAAAGTGACTATTTGAGTGAGGACGTTACAGCAAGAAGCTCTGAGACTTGAGATTTATTGCCAAGACTGGTTTGCCGGACAGAGTAAAGATTTATGCTGTGGATTGAGATTCCTGCCAGCCATTATCTTGTAAGACTTCTTTCTGTTTGATTTAATTGTGAAACGGCTGCTTTCTGTTTTGTTCGTTTGAATTTTGAAGGGGAGTCATAACACATTTGTATGCTGTTTTGATGTTTTGGAAACAACTTGGCACCTCTTGATGTAATTTCGGATTCTGTTCCCAGGCCAAGGGTCCTTGGCAGCCAGTTTATTCTGGTTTGGCACTTCTGGTTCTTGCCAGCCTGTCTCCCAATCCTTCCTGTTCTCTCACTTCCCCAAACTCCTTCTCCTCTCCTCCCGCGGTTTATTCCAGGATGCCAGCAAAGCGAAGAAGCTGAAGGTGGCAGGCCTGACACCTATTTTTTCCTAAGGAAAGATGGAGATTCAGGGTGATCTTCCCTCTGTAGCAGCTGCCATACTTGCTTTTGTGCACAGCTAGTGCCCTCTAGGTGCTTTTACCTGGAAAAAAGATTTTGTGCAGGAGAGAGAGAGAGAGCTGGAAATCGCCCCCTTGCCCTCCCCGGTGGGTTTTGGTCCCCAGGGAGAGGGGCTCCTGAAGAGCCCAGAAGGTGCCTTGTGCTCCCCCGTCATTTCAGTCTGCTTGTGAAAGTGGGGCAGGCCTGGCTGGGAGCCGCTTAGCTGGAGTTCTGCAACCTGTGTGGAGAACTGCCTTCTTGAGATGTAGCATTAATGGGGGGGGGGGAGTATTTATTGCAGTGCTTCCCAACCTTGGCAACTTGAAGGACGGTGGATCTCAAGTCCCAGAAATTCCCAGCCAGCAAAGTTGCTGTGGTTGAGAAAAACACTTGATTTATCTGGGTTGCTTATTTGATCGATATTATATCTTTCTTATACAGCTATTGAACGAGTCAAGTGGTGCGTTTTTGAAATAGGGGGTGGGGAAACCCCACCCCCTTAATTTACCCAGTGGGTTTTGCTGCTCCTCTTCTTGCAAGCCCTCTTTGAAATGGGTCCCTGTCAGGGCTGGAGGGAGGCGACTCAGGTGAGCAGGCTCCCTTCTCCGGTCTTGTCCTGGCCAGGCAGCCAAAGGGACCTGGATTCCTGCTGCTGGAAAACTCCCCCAGAGCTGAGCTGATGGTGGCCCTTTTGCCTTGCACAGGAACCTGGGAAGCGGGCAGTTGCTGAAGAAGATCCCGGTGGGCTGGTCCTTCCCTGCGTCCGTCTGCCACAAGGCCTACTCTGATTCGGTAGGTGCCCCCAGGCCCTCTCTGGGGAAGGCGGGGAGGCCACCGGAGGGCTCTGAACTTCGTAGCCCTTGCTTTGGTTGCCGCTGAGAGCACTGATGGGGCAGGAATGAGAACGTGGGACCTGCATTTGCAGGAGCTTGGATGAGAAGGGGGTGCAACTCCTTTGGCAAGTGCAGGAAGTCCTCGACTTACACCAGTTTGTTTAGTGGCCATTCAAAGTTATAATGGCCCTGGCAAAAAAGGGACTTATGACCATTTCTTCACACTTAGCGTTTGCAGCAATCCAACCAACACACAAGTAAATAATTCAGCAGGATTCATTGATAGAAGAAACTTGTTTATATACAATAATATAAAACATGATGCATGTATACAATACCCATGCAGCTCTTGCAGCATAGTAGCAAGTACAGGAAGCAGAAGCAATCAGAACCACCAGAGCTCAGAAGCCCTATATAAAGCACAGAAGCACACCAACATATATATTGTTGGTGTGCTTCTGTGCTTTATATAGGGCTTCTGAGCCATGCCCAGGCTCTGAGCCATCTGACATGGCTCACAACAGATACTGTTTCTTAGTCACCAGACAGTTCCCATTGGCTGACTTGTTCTTATATATTACTCATAATTTCGTATACATTGACACGACCATTGTAGCATCCCCAGGGCCACATGAATAAAATTTGGATGCTAACAACTGCAGCAATTCACTTAGCAAATGTTGAAAAACGGGGTAAAACTCACTCAACAGATTTCTCATGTAACAACCTAAATTTGGGGCTCGATTGTGGTTGTAAGCTGAGGACTGCCTATACTCAGAGCTTGGCATCTGTCCAGGGAAAAGAAAGAATCACTTTTGCCAAATTTTGATCCCTCTGAGAGTCCTGTTGATAAAGCAACAAGTTAGGCAACACCATTAAGTTGCATATTGATTGCAAATTGCAAATATTGATTATATTTTTAAGCAAATTCACAGCCAGTGAGAGGGGTGGGTGGGTGCCTGAATTCTGGGTGGGACTGAAAATTCACGAATCCCTGTTCATTGGTCCCCAGGGGTCGTGTCGGTTGTGGGGCGATGCAAAGCAGGAAGCATTTGGGGGGGGGGGGCTGCACTGGGGGCCTTTTTTCATTTGTCAGATTTTCCCCTGAGGCCTGCCCAGCTGAAGATATTTGGGTGTCGTAAATATTTTGAGCTGATTTCGTAGAGGTAGGGAAACGTTTGGAAGGTCCGGGGTTTTAAGATTAATTATGTATTTAGGGAGGTTGCTTTTAAATTCTGGTATGTGCGATGGAGCCCTGGTAGCGCAGCATTGCAGGCAAACTCTGCCCACCACCTGGGAGTCAATCCTGATGGGACTCAAGGTTGACTCGGCCTTCCTTCCTTCCTTCCAAGGTTGGTAAAGCGAGGACCCAGATTGTTGGGGGCAACATGTAAATAAGGCTGACATTGTAAACTGCCCAGAAGGAGCTGTGCGGTTATATATAAGCCTAAATGCTATTGCTTCAGATCCTCTGAATAGAGAGGCTAGAAGCAGAGAAGGTTGACTTCATGTAACTGATGCATGCCGACTCTGAGCCAATAAATCATCATCTTAGGACTCACTCTATTGAATCTATTGACCAAGATATAATTGAGAGGCAGTTTGGTGTAGTGATTAAAGGGACTGGCCTAGAAAGGAGAGGACTCTGAATTCTAATCCTGCACGATGGATGAAGAGGCCTTTGTCCCAGTCTTTCTCAGCCCCAAGAAAGAGAAGACAAGAACTATTTCTGAAAAAGTTGGCAAAAGGCCCTGCGGAGACCCCTCTGGGCGGCCTCCACTGAAGGCACGCAAAGAGGGCGGGGACGCTCAGGCCGTCACCCCTCAGCTGCCCAGCCCCCTTTGTGGAGCTCCGAGTTCAGTACTGCGATGAGCCACCCCGTGAATGTGTGTGTGTGAAGCATCTTGTGCTTCTCTGACTGGTGGCAGAGCTGATCTGGGTCTCCCTGTCTTGCGCCTCAGGGCCTCCTGTTCCTGGTCTTCAGCCACCCACACGCCAAAGACAGCCAGCTGCCTGGGAACCCGGCCTTCCAGATCATGGCGCTCAACCCCAAGACCGCCAGAAGCTCTGGGGTGATGCTCTTGGCCCCGCCCCCCGGCGTCCAAGGAAGGCAAGTTGGGGAGGGAGGGAGGGAGGGAGGGCTCCTCAAAACCCAGCCCCTTGTAGCCAAATTAATTTGACGGTGGGAAACGTCCCCCTCCGCCCAGAATTAAGGTCTCCATCTAGGTGTCGGGCTTACCCCATCTTAGGAAAGAAAGACCCTCGCCTCCACCTGTAGCAAAAGATAGGCTTTTACTAAAGCCAGGGGGTCACAGCAGAAGCAAAGCCAGATCTGAATATTCCCAGTGATTTCCCCCTCCCCTGGGACCTGCCCCCTTGACCATGCCTGTGTGTCCAATAGTATTCAAATTTGGTGTTTGGGTAACCGTCTTAAGGTCTGGCACCTCTTTGGTATAGTTTCACGTTCTGTTCCTCTCACCTTGGATGCTTGGTCTGTCCTGGATTGGCACCTGTGGTTCCTGTCATCCTGTCATCCCTCCCCCTTACGTCCCCATTCTCCTACTTCTCCCCCCAGCCCCCTATTTTATGGCAGGATGCCAGCAAAGCAGGCTGAAGCGTTTACAATGGCAGCCCTGAGCAGGAGTCGCCTTGCAGAGTTTTCAAAGCCTCTAATTTTCCGGCTGAATACAGAGGCAGGCAGTTCAACCCTACAAAGGCTTCCATACAAAGTTACTTTATTGGATTATATCAGGCATCCTCACAGTTGTGCTGAGATTGATGTAATGCCCAATCCTTGCATTGTCGCCTCCATAGTGTGAAAAGATGGTTATCTTCATCCCATAGCGATACACCAAAGGAAGACTCCAGCCACGATGCTGGGGTCCAGGTAAGAATGCCCCAAAACTCCCTCAGCCCAACCAGAGGTCAATTCAGTGACTAATCAGGATTACAGATGTGACCACGTGACATGGACAACATCTCCCAAGAGGCATTAATTACATTTCCGCCTTTAGGGGGCAGCTCTCATTCCCAAACTAAATACTCTCTAACCAGCACACTCCCTGCCTGGAATTATAAATTCCACTACCAATTATCAACTAAAGTAACTTTGTCTGGAAGCCTTTGTAGTGTTGAACTGCCTGTCTCTATATTCAGCCGGAAAGTTTTCAGGTGGGCTCTGCAGCCCCGAGGCACAAACCTCTTCCCACCTCTTCAGCCCCGGGACATCCAGCAGAGCCCTCCCGTCGCAGTTCCATGATCGCAGCTTGCAAACTGCGGCACTGCCTTCTTGCCTACCCCAGGGGAGGTGTGTGATCCAGGGGCTTCTTTCCTGGCCCAGCCAGTCCTCTCGTGCCCAAGCCCGTTGTCCCCGGAGCTCAGCCAGGGCAACATTCTGGAACCCTGGTTGAACCTGATGCTCAGCCAGGCTCCGGGTGGGCAGCCTGCAGGTTAAAAACAGGCTACCAGCTGTGAAAGGCCTAGTGGCTCTTTTAGAAGAAGAAGAAGAAAATGGCAGTCAAAGGTGGTTGCTTCGAAGCAGGGGCCTTTTCCTGGGCGAGACAGCCGAGAGAGCCACGCTGCTTCTGGAGCATCGGTGCCAGAGGAGCTGGAGTGTTTGGTTAAAACAGAGGTCTCCAAACTCGGCCACTTTAAGACTTGTGGACTTTAACTCCCAGGATTCCTCAGCCAGCCAAGAATTCTGGGATTTGAGGCCCACAAGTCTTAAAATGGCCGAGGTTGGAGACTCCTGCACTGTAGTACAACTGAAAGAAGCTACAAAAAGAACACGATTGTTCCGGGAAAAACCTGTCTGCACAGGGTTTTGGCAACTTTAAAACTTGTGCAACTCTCACAATTCCTCAGCCAGACGTGCATCCACGAGCCTTAAAGTTGCCACCTTTGGAGACCCCTGAAGGTTACAACTTCAGTCTGGCGAGATTCTGTCCTTCAGGGATAAGCAAATAAAAGATTTGAAGTCCACAAGTCTTAAAGTGGCCAGGTTTGGGGACCCTGAGTTAAAAGCTACTGGACGGGCCTGAACATGGGCACTTAAACTGTATAAGTAGCCGCCTGCCTTTCAGAAATTGCGTATTCTTGGCTATTGACTCGGAAAAGAACGGCAATTGGTAGTTTCTCTCCAGTCATGGTTGGGGGGGGGGGGGCATCCAGCAAAGCAAGCACAGGAATCGTGGCCCAGGCAAACCCCCACCCCCCCCACCCCAGTGGAGGAAAGGGTTCAAAGGCAAAAAGCTACTTTTTTCAACCGCTTTCATTCCCCGCTGCCTGCAGGTGCAGAAAAGCCCCACCCGGGGCCCAGAAATGCAGTTTGGGGGGTGACCCTGCTCGGCCTTAGCCTGCCATAACCAGGTGGCCCCTTCCCTCCCTGACTCTGCCCCCTTCTCAAGGCAGCCACGTCCTTGTGGCTGGGAGAGGAGCGAGGGGCTACCCAGAGACGTTCCATTGGGGCGGGGGTCTCCCATTTACCACTCTGATTCCGCTTTATTTGACCCTCCTTTTTACACTTCTGTCCAAACCAGGGTCTCCAATCTTAGCAACTTTAAAATGTGTGGACTTCAACTCCCCAAATTCCTCATCTGGCTGAGGAATTTTGGGAGTGGAAGTCCACAAATCTTAAAAGTTTTGGGAGTTGAAGTCCACAAATCTTAAAGCTGCTGTGGTTGGAGACCCCTGGTCCAAACAACTTTGTTAATTCGTTAAATTTTATGTGCCACCCGTCTCACTGTCCCCAGTGTTCTAAATCCAAGGGTGCCCCAAGCAGGCAAGTTGATGGGGGCTCCAAATCCTGCAGTTTCCCCAAAGACTCTTTGTTTTTTCTGGCCCTTCAGATACTTGGAGCGCGACGTGAGGGGCTCTTCGGCCGCAGCTGTCCTGACATCTGGAGCCATTGCGGTCTGGGATTTATTTCTGGGGCAGTGCACTGCGTTGCTGCCCCCCAACTCTGGAGGCAGCTGGTCCCTGGTCAGGTGGTCAGTCACGGACACTTGCCTGCTGGCTGGGCAAGAAGACGGCTCGGTTTACCTCTATAGGTACTCAGGGGGGCTCCACCCCGGGTGAGAGACCTGCAGACCCCGGCATCCCGCCTTCCAACAACTCTGGAGCCAAGTCCCTCAGGGCAGTTGAGGGACACGCCAAGCTCACAATGGAGGCGTTGCGAAGTGCCCTCAGGGAGGTGGGAGTTTTGTCCAAGGGACTCAGAAATGGACGTGGTCACAATCCACCTGGGATATTTCTTCTGCAAACGGGCTAGAATTAATGGGGGCTACTGGTCTGCTAAGATTTCCCCTCTTTTGGGAACAACTGCCCTGCGCCCATTAAAAGGAACGAAACTGATAAAGCAACTGACACGATTTCCTTGACTCTTCTTGAACACGTGATGATTTTTTTTGTGTGTGTAAAATGTTAGAAATGACATGGGATAACATGGCCGTATTTCTCAGGCAGATCCAAGTACACTCCTGATAAAAAAAAAAAATTAAGCTAATGCAGAGGAACGTGTGAAGCGGCTTCTGTGTTCTGCTAGCTGGGATATTGCAGGGATGCCTAACTTTATGCCACTCTGCCTGTTGAGGTAATTCCCCCGTTAGGAGAATGATTGCACACAGGGAGACGTAGTGAGAGTGATGCTGAATAGCACACAACCAGCACACAGATACACTGAATAGTAAAATGTACGTTTTACTTCCAGTAAACGGTTAAACAAAGTCCAACAAGCAGTCCAAGTCATTCACGGTTAAAGCAGTCAGTTTTCAGTCCAGGGATAATCCAAAATCAAAGTCCAGTATCATAAACAGTTCAGTAAATAGACTCACATCAAAGCCAAGAAGAACGACGATCAGCAACAGTCAATAGGGAAAAATGCAGGAACCAAAATCAGCGAACATCAGAACATCTAGAAACAACAGAACTAACAACCCAGGTTTCTGGCTCCATCTTACGGCTGTTTGAGGAACCACACACCCAATTACAATTTTAGCATTCCCTTAAAGAGACAGTATTACATGTCTATCCTGGTTTATATATTTCCAACCCAACTGTTAGGTGACTATCAATTCCTAACACTGCCCGCCCACCCTCAGCACAAAATATAGGGAATGAGCCTTGGCCCTGGGGGCTCAGCTGCACTGCGTGCACCCCGGCTCAGAATGCCCCTGTCCATGTGGAGGCCAGAGGAAGGCAGGAAAATTACCGGATTTTAGAGTAGCTGTGGCTGGTTCTTAAACTGCCCTGCAGACAGAGTAATGGTCCATAGAGATGGACTGTGGGAATGCTGTCCTGGCCTGTTTATCTTGCCCCCAGAACATTCCTGGTTTAATCCCTGTATCTGGATCACAGCAAATTCAGCTAGCAGAAATATAGCCCATTAACAGGCTGAAAGGCAGACACAAATAAGTGGTGAGATAAAGGGGAGGACTTGAGGTCATTTATCTGTTGCCAAAAAAATGAGTTTTTCAGCACCTCTGGCCATGCTACCGTGTATAATTGGCAGGAACGGGTCCCCAAAGAGACAGCCCCTTTGGGCTATTCCAGAACTGAATAATCTGGACCTCAGGTGATCCCCATCCTGCATTGGTGCTGGATGGGGATGAGGAAGTCAACATTCCCTTCTCAAGAGCTCCGTGTGCCAAACCGCACACAATGGGTCGTACCACTACATTGGCACCACGTCTGCAGGGGGGAATGTAATTTGCCTCTTTTAGGTTCACACTGCAGCATAACACCTACTTGTCCGATGTATTGTGTAGTCCAGGGGTCTCCAACCTTGGCAACTTTTAAGACTAGTGGACTTCAACGCCCAGAACTCCCAGAAGTTGCCGAGGTTGGAGACCCTTTGTCCTCAATGTGGTTGGGATGTGGGTTTTTTTAAAAAAATTTTGAAGTGCTAATTCCCTATGTCCGAGGTCTCCAAACTTGGCCACTTTAAGACTTGTGGACTTCAATAGCTGGATGGAGAATTCTGGGAGTTGAAGTCTTAAAGTGGCCTAGTTTGGAGGCTTCTGCCCTGAGTGTTTGTTCCCAACGCAGCATTGAGCTTCTGTGGGTGAGGAGACAGTTTCTGTGTCCTGCTTCTTGCTGACCAGTCTCTATACGGCCATTGAATCCTCTTTTTTTGACTGACCAACAGTTTATCCAGCAGTAGCTGCATCAGCTTTGCAGAGAGAGCCAGTGAGTAACGGTTGGGCCACGGCTGCCCTCTGCTTTGTCCACAAGTCAACTTTGTCCCCTAGTCTGTTCACGTACGGATTTGACTCCATTGTTGTTATTATTGTTATTATTATTAGTTAATCTTTAGTGAGATTCACAGCCTTTGGGGCTGGTTGGTAGCTCAACAGCTCAAGTCCTAACCAAGGACCTAGGAACTGTTCAGGTAGCGTCGGGAGGATATAAGCTGTTCCAAATAGGGTGGGTTTTTTTTGTAGAATCAGGGTATTCAAGTCTGATAAATTCAGAATTTCCAAATAGCGAGGTAGCCCTTTAGGTATTGCTCCAAGGACTCCCAATTACAATTATTATTATTAATTGAATTTATACTGCTGTCTATTTGCCCATGGCGACTCGAGGCAGCTTACAGAATGAATACGTATACACACACACACACCAATAAAAACTAATAAAAAGAGTCAAATAAATGAATAAAGTACAATAGAAGAAAATCTGGGGAAAATAAATTACCCACCTCCACCCCGATATGCCTCACTGAGGCTTAGAAATCATTTGACTCAATTGTCTTGGCTGAGCAAGTACAATCTGCACCCGTTTTCTCTCACTTCCATTCCAAGTGAGTGGCATCGCCAAGGTGTTTACTTCCCCTAAAGTTGCCCATTATGTGCCGCTGCCTCTGCTCTGCACAGGGGGGAAGTAATGTGGGGCTGTCAGCCCGACCCACCTCACAGGGTTGTTGTAGGAAAATAAGCAGGAAATAGGTTTGCCACAGCGAGTGATTTATAATCATAAGGGAATGTAAATAGCATCCAGGAAATGGTGGATGGGAATGAAGCAAGCAGTGTGTACAACATCCCTGCAGTGCAGGCCAGCCTGGTTCCTTAGTGCTTTATTATACAGGTGTATTGAAAGGAAAATCCATCCGGTTCAGTTCCAAGCTGAGAGGAAGACGCTGGAAATAAAATGGAGGCCGACTGGAAAGGAGGTCCATTGATTGAGGAGCAGAACCACCAGGGGCAGCTGACCAGAGGGCTGAATGAGTGGATGGATCTTCATGGTTTCTGTCGCTTTGGGGTTTGGGCCATATGGGCTTTGTGTCCTGAAAGGGGGTTGGGAAATTCTTATTGTGGCCAATGGCTATGTCCTGTGTCAGGTTTTTGGGTGAGGGGCTGCTTGCTCTAATCTTGCCCTCTGCTTTTGTTAGCTGTCAAACTTTGCTGAAAGGGGTCTTGAAATATCCTGTCTTGAATGGACTTTGCTTTGCTTATGAATGGAGCCATCTAGACAATTGATTTCCTCTTTCAATAAACTCTTTATCTCCTTAAGTGATGGCATCTGCTGTGGGCTAATTAAGAAAGATTGGGGGCTGCTTTCTGCCTCTAAAACTGTTTCTCCATTTCTTCTTTTGGGAAATATAATATTCTGCCTTTTTTAATATTTCCCAAAATATTTTTTTTTGCGGGGGGGGGGGGGGGGCTTCCCACAGGCGGCTGGAGGGACAATGACTTTGTCTTGGGGGTCTCTCGGGACCCATCGGGTTCTGCCATCCGAGGATTCTTGTATCGGTTTCCGACGCAAAGGCTGCATCCGCATCCAAAACGGGGCGCAAGAGAGAAGAAGCCGCTCGGCGGGGCGAGCCCTCCCCCCTCCCCGCAGCGGGCTCTGAGCGGGCAGAAACTGCAACATTGTGGCCGACCTTGCAACAGTTGCGGCCGGCCGGCCGGCCGGCTTTACTCCGGGTCTTATGCACGCGCGTCGCTGCTGGCACCGGATTCACACGTGACGAGGTTCCCCGCCGAGGGAGGGGGGGGGACCGCCGCGAGGCCTGCCGGGAAGGAGCCCCCGCCCCCCCCGCGGCGCAGAGGGCGCATGCGCACAGGGTGAAGATGGCGGCGCGTGTGCTGCTCCGCGCCGCAGCCGGCCTCCGTGGCCAGCGCCGCCGCCTGCTCGTCCTCCCGCTGGGCGCGCCGGGGCCGGGAGTCAGGCGGGGCCTGGCGGGGGCGGCCTGGGCCGGGGTGCAGCAGCTGCCCGCTCCAGCCCGGCGGCGGCGGCCTCCTCCTCCTCCGTGGGTCCGGGGCTACTCGGACGCGCCGACGCTGACCTTGAAGAGCATCCACGACCAGGTGCTCTACGTGCTGAAGCTCTACGACAAGATCGACCCCGAGAAGGTGGGGAGGGGAAGGGGCGCCCGGGGGGAGGGGGAGGGGGGG
>NW_020769332.1:2065444-2087653 GCF_900518735.1 Pseudonaja textilis | reverse complement strand
CCCCCCCCCTTTCCTCCTTTCCTGGCTGGGGAACCTTCCCCGGTCGCCTCCTGTGAGTCTCGGTCGAGCCGGCGAAGGTCAGGGCTGCGTCCGCTTCCCAGCAGCGCCTGGAGGGTCGATCGGGAGGCAGGATTTGGAGGCTCGCCCTGTTTGAATTTCAAAGGCAAAATCCAAACCTTTGTGGTCAGAGTACAACATGTGTACAATGAGGCTGGCTGGGCCTCCCTCTGTGCACCGCCTCCCCCACAACCCAAGTCATAGTGAAGACAGAAAACTCCTAACCCAGGGAATCCTCCTAACAAACACACAGTCCTCTTGCGCTGTGTGAACTTATTGCATGTCATGCCAGCCCCGCAAGTCATTCATACTATGTTGTTTTAAGGTTGTTTATTTTCCGTTCAGGAGTCTGACAGCCACAGGTAGAAACTGTTCTTCAGCCTGTTGGTGCAGCTGCCTATGCTTCTCTATCTCCTTCCCGATGGTAGGAGAATGAAGAAGGGCTGGCCAGGGTGTGAGTCATCCCTGAGGATTTTCCTCACTCTTCTAAGGCAGTGAGCCCTAGCAAGGTCATCTAGTGGTGTCAGGGGACAGCCCACGATGTTTTGTGCTGTGCTCACCACCCCCTGTAATGTCTTTCTATCCGCGGCTAGCTTCCCCCCTTGGGAATGGCCTGGGCAGCCCCCTGGTCTCTGCCCAGGAAGGGGCTTCCAAATGCCAACTGGCCAGGGCTTCAGACTTCCTCTGTGTCTGCCCTGCTCACCATTTTTCTCACTTTGATGATGGGACCAATTGCCCAGGTATAGAAAAACGGGGTGCATGCTGCATTCGGCTTTGTGCCAGAAGATCTGGGGTGTGCACGAGACACCCTGTTGCTTGGTGTGGGCGTCAGGCCCTGCCTCTCCTCTCCGCTCAAGAAAGTGAAGCACTTAGCGTTTCAAAAGGAAACTTTTATTGAGAGGAAAGTGATAGCAAGACAAAGAAAGCAGGATCTGAAGATTCCTGGCAATTCCATTAGGAGAAAGCAGTTAGAAACCTCCGTCGTTGAATAGGCCAAGCCACAGGTGCGAAGTAGTTTTGAGAATCGCAGGCTGAGAAGGTGGTGATAAGCTGTTCCCGGGTTCTGAGACAAAACCGATGGGCCTCCCCCCTTACGTTCCCAGGAAGGTAAATCGAAGTGCAGGATAGGTATTCACCAGGGAAAAGGTTATAAACTGAGGAATTCCTCCAGGCCCCCCCCTTCCCACCAGAATGGCAGTGCTGTGGGACCTGACTGGGTTTGGGCTTTTGAGTTCTACCGTTTTCTCCGGACCAAGAGACGGGCTGACCTCTCTCCCTGAGGCCATGGAATTGGCCTTACACCCTGCAGGGGGGTTGCTGGGCAGAGGGCTGGAGCCTTCAGGCCAAGATTGTGGTTTCTGGTCTCGGTGGCTGAAATGTTGGCACCTCTGAACTAAAGGAGCCAATTCTTTTCCAGGGTTTGAAATTCCAGACGCAGCAGCAGAGAAGCTGATGAGTCCTCAAGATATCATGGATTATATTGCCGATGTGCAAGACGTGTACGAATGAGCTTCTCAAGTGGAGTAAGTGGGCCTCATTTTGCGCTGGTCTTGTGCGGCAAAGTCTGCCAGAAGGGACTGAAACGGGGAGCAGGTCCCATCGTGGGAGCCTGATTTGTGGTGGGAGGGTGGATTTGGCCTGCATTTCAGTCTAGGGAGGCGGCTTGCTGGCTGGGGAGAGAGAGAATTTGGATTGGGAACAAAGCCGCTTGCTGGCCAGCCTCCTTGGACAGTGTGAGAGAAGGGATTCCTGCAGTGGCTGGAAGTTAGACTAGATGATCTCTAGCATCCTTTCCAAGTTTACATTTTATGATTCTGTGATGATATATTGGGAAATTTGGTGGGAAGGAGGGAGGCAGCAGCAGCAGCAGTAGGGGCAGGAAAGCGAAGAGGCTTGGACGGTTAAACCTAATTTTTCTTCTTGAACGCTTGGCAGCATATCAGAAAGATGAAAGCGAGCGCTTACACGAATCAATGTTTGATTGAAGCCTCTGTGTCCAGGGCATTTGTGGGGTGGATTGTGGCATGCTAGTATGAACTGCAGGAAATCAAATTGGAGATGGCGGAGAACTCCTGCAAAACGGCCGAAGCAGAGCTGCAGGCGGCCTGGCAGGGTGGACAGGCAACTGGCCCAGAGCGATTACAAGGCAGGCGTTTACCAGGGCAGAATAGGGGGGGATGTGCCTTTTGCAGGCAAAAATATCGTGTGTTGGATGAGGCTGAAAACATTCTTCTTGCTTTGGCTGATGATTGCTGGGATGGGGGTGCCTCCCTTCATCACGGCAGAATAGTGGGGGAGGAAGCAGCGTGTCCTGCCTTGGGACAGCGCAGCTTTTGCTGGCTTGCTTTTGTGTTCAAAAAGGCAACTTGATGATCACAGACAAATTATTTCTTTTAATTTCTGTAGCTGCTGTACACTGTACCAAGTGGTTATGGATAGAGAACAATTCTAAAACAAAACATTTAAAAACAGTATAGAAATGCATATAGTAGCTGGGAAAAGTATCATAACTGCAGGATAGCCAAGAAACTAAATTCTCTCTCTCTCTATATATATATATGGTATCCCAGGCTTGAGGCACATAGCCGGGTTTTTAAAACCTTATGAAAGGCCAACAGGGTTGGGCTCCTCCTGATCCCCGGAAGGAAGGAGAACGTTCCAGAGGGCAGGGGCTACAGCAGAGAAGGCATATCTCCTCCCCACCAGCCAACATTCCTTGGCTAATGGGACCCTTAGCTTCCCCATCCTGCTGGACTGAATTGGACAGGTAGAAAGGACTGGGATAAGAGATGGTCCCTCAGATAACCTGGGCCCAAAGCCACGGACACCTTTAAAGGTGACCATTTGGTTCCTTGGAAAAGCTTCCATGGCTTAATATATGGCCCTTGAATTGCACCCGGAAACACACTGGCAGCCAATGCAGCTTGTGAAGCAGTGGTTACGTGTGTTGAATAGCCAAAATCATTTACTATCCCTGCAGCTGCATTCGGTACCGGTTGAAGCTTCCAAATGCTCTTCGAGGGCAGCCCCATGTAGAGCCCATTGCAGTAACCCGGCCCGAAGGGCACAAGGGACTGAGCAGAGCCTCCCAGTCCAGGAACAGGTACAGCTGATGCACAACCTGAAGGTGTGCAAAGGCCCTCCTGGCCATGTCTGGCACCCTCCTCTTTTAGCAGGAGCTGTGAATCCAAGACGGCCCCACAATTGCACACTATCAATGTGCCTATCTGGGTCTACCTGGGCAGGGTTCAGTTAGCTGGTCATGCCTCCCCCAGGCGTTGAGCACCAGGCAATGATTCAGATGCATTGGGTTTGATTCCCTGGACCTCTTGTTGGGCGCCTTTGCTCTTCTGGATCAAAATGGGGGTGCAAGTGATCTTTCATTGCAAAATCCAATCTGAGTCTACTGGAATTTGTGCTTTGGGCTATTCTGTGAGCACCTATTCCAGTAGAGAGCTCCCCTGAAGACGGGCTCCAGCCCAAATCCGAAAGCTGGGAAGAGTAAATCTCTGCTCCTGTGACCGGCCCAGATTTGATCTTGCAATCCTAGGGCGTGTTTGTCTTCAAGTGTGATCTTTCCTTGCCTGGTGGAGCCAACAGGAACTGGCTGCTCCTGAGGGCGTTTTAATTCCTTCCAGGTGATCCTCTGCAAGCTAGATACTCTCTTCCTGCCTTGCTCTCAGGTATTCCCCGTTTTGTTGTTCCGAGAGCTGGACGAAGCGATCGAGATGGACAAGCCTGGCAAGCCACCCCCTTTGCGGTTTGGAATCACGGTGGCTCTCAGAAGTTTTGTTTATCATATTTAAAGTTGTAAATGTTGGCCTTCAGAATAAATATGAAAAATTCTTACGCCTTTTGTTTCACTATTGCTGTCTTTAAAATCTGTGTTTCTCGAGACTTTCCCTGTGCTTTGCACCACCCCTGCCTCACCATTCGTTATGTCTCCTGGGACGCAGGAGGTTCTGATTGCAGCTCATGGCTTTGCTGTCATAGATCTGTGGCCACACAAGAACCGCGGCTAGCGGGCAGCTGGTTGGTGTGTAGGTCCGCTCTTGCTGACTTCAACCAGGAGCGCCTGCCTCAGTTCTAGCTTCTTTCCATTGACTGTAGGAGGACCGCTCACTGCAGTGATGCAATCCTGAGCGCTAGGCGCACACTTATGTCCATTGGACAGTACGGCCTGTGTGCGCAATGCCATTTGGATGAGAAATACACTTCAACCAGGCTAGGGAAGCAATACCTGGCTCTCCTTTGCTTTACGCAGCTGTGTCCGTATGATGCGCTTACACCAATGGGTGACTTAGGAGACTGAGGCACAGAGTCACATGGGCTGGTTCATACAGTGCACAACCTGTGCAAGCAGCTTGTCTTGGCAGGCTCTTTGGGGCTTTGTAAAAACCATGGTCCTGCTTTCAGTGCATTTGGGCAAAAGAAGAGCACGATGCTTATTAAGTAACTGTGCTGCTTGAACCCAAACAAGTGGTGTAGGTGAGTGGAGGAGGGCTGCCCAGTTATTTCAGACTCCTCTAAAGCCAGGTAACTACTTGCAATCATCCATCAAAAGTCTGTAGAGATTCCCAGTCCTCCAGGTCCTGGTTGTCCCAAAGGAGGCAAGTGGGCTTCCTGGTTTTTCTTTGAAGATGTTTCGCTTCTCATCCAAGAAGCAGCTCTGACAGGAAGAAGCGTCTTAGATGAGAAGCAAACAGTCTTGCCTCCTGAAAAAAAGCACCTTTGGGACATCACCACCACCATAAACGGTTCTTGGCGGTTGGCAAGAAAGACAAGAAACAACAAGAAACCAGGCCCACTAATGAAATAGAATAAAACCAAACCGGACAATCAGCAAACCGAGGCCAAATCAAGGTCCAAAGGCTCTCCTCCGATAGAGGATGAGTGGGTGGCAGCCAGCCAGGGCTCCCCTGGGAAGCCATTCCAAAGAGCCACTGGGGACTAGAACCATGCCTCGGCCTCCTTAAAGGGGGGAGGGAGGTTGGGAAGATAGTGCTCCTGAGGAGAGTGCTGCCCACCCAAGGGAGGCTTCTGCAGCCCACCAAGGGGGCAAGTCACGCAGGGGTGCTTTCCATCAGGGGGATGATGGGTCCTTCTTTCCACCTGCGGTGCAGTTCGCATCATCCCATCCTCGGCCAGCAGTGAGTAGCGGGAATGAGGATTCTGTTTCAAAGGCGCCATCTTGTAGGATGCTGCCACCAAGCAGGGTGTATCGTGCACGGCTCCGCAGCGAAGGGCAGGGCAAGAGTTCCTGGACCTGCAAAGGAAGTTGCTGGCTTCTTGAATAAATTAGCCAATGCTAGTCCTGCAGAAATAATGTTTTGGTGGTTTTTTTTCTTTTAACTTCCACTGAGGACTTTTGAGAGATAGGTCTTGTCGGTGTTGGAAGCCACATTTTACTTGGAAGTTTCGAGGCTGCCACAATCAATGCCTCGGAATTTGGGAGTGGGGATTTCCTAGAGAGCTGGAAGACTAGACTCAACAACGTTCTTTCTCCGAGAGTCAAGGACAGTTGCTCTTGGGAGTGACTGGGCGGATGTCTCCAGTTGGGATGCTTGACTGGGCCATGGGATGGACTGATGGGTACAGAGAATGGACCTTTGGTTTCTCTTTTGGGAAGGGAAAACCCAGAACTCTCAAGATGGTTTTCCCAGATGTGCTGATATGACAACTCTAATAAAATGGAACTTTGAGGAATTGTTCATCTCAGTTTGGAGTTGGCTAGTTGGAACGCTGACGGGTCTTTTCAGTCCTACTGAGTCCATGCCCTCTTTTACAGCCCAACCCCCCAGAAGTCTTAACTGCCCCTTTGAGAAAATGGAGCTAGTGAAATCAAAACTAGGTGAACACAGACAATGGGTTCATACTGAAATACTTGCAGAATCATGCCTGGAAGGAACCAGGGGGAACTCCTCTGGCTCAGCCCTCTCCAACATTCGGGGAGCCATTTACAGCATCCGTGAGCCGGTCGGCCAGCCTACAATGCTTGGAAATGAAGCTGCCAAGATGAAAAACAGGCCCTGGATGTTGTCTCTGTTACGCAGGTGCTATGAGCTTTTCAGATCAGTTTTTCTGGAGGCCAATTCTAATTTCATGTCAAAATTACTGGAGGGTTAATTGTTAATTGTTCAGCATTTCAAAAGTTTGTAGGAAATACTCCTGTTGATGTCACGCAAGGTTGACTAACCTACATGAACACAGGAATTACCTACCTGGTTAAATAAATCAAGACTGAAAAAAAAAAGCCCTGTTGTTTTAGAGATGCAACGGGACAGAGCCGTCAGTACTCTGAGAACACTAAACTATTCTAGGGCCTCTGTGCTGTCTGCCCTTCAGGTAAATCTGATGCCTGCAGGTGGCAAAGCCTGCAAGTTCAGCCGGAGAGAAAATCAGACATCCAACACAACGGATAAGCAGCCCCCAAAGTCATGATTTATTAATATCTGGAGAAGCTTCATAATTTGAACACAACCCAAAATGTACATTTTACAATCACACACTATTTGTAAACAGTTAAAAAGCCACTGACCACTTTTGCATCTTCAGACACAACAGTTAGAATCAAGGCAATGAAATGAGAGCATCTTTCGGCACAGTTAAAAGGTTCTTTTTTTTTATCCTTGTTCAGTATTTCATTCTCTGACTAAACAAGCATCAGATAACACCATTTGTGGCAAAAAAAAAAAAAAAGGAAGATGAGTTTTAACACTTCACAAGAAAAGTATTTGCAGGAACTTTTTAAACATTTAAAATTTATACAACAAAGTTCTGTAATTCCAAATCCTTGGCTACAGTCTGCATAGTTACTTCAGCTTTTAAGGTTAAACATGAAACAGCCACGAGAGCAGGAAGAGCATCAATGGCACGAGGGGGGGGGGGGGAGAACGGGAAGGGGGGAGCCGGGGGGGGGGCGCTTCCTGAAAAGAGGGAACTACAGTTTACCAGCCAAGCCCCCCCCCTTCCCCCACACTATTAAAAAGACAGCATTGGAAAGCACAGAATGTCAAACTCCAGCGAATCGAAGCAATTTTTGGCAGAAGTCATTTTACCGAGCAAGTAATAATCAGTGCTAAAAGTTATTTTATTTTATTTTTTTTCCTATAAGAAACTAGGAGGAGTTCTACTGGGGACCTTCGTTTTCCTGAGAGCCAGGCTCTTGGATCGGGAGGGAGAGGGCGTTTAGAAAAAAAGCGAATGGAACGTGGCCGCGCACGGCCCGAGATTCCCAGAGATCAAGAGGAAGCATCTTTTATCGTCCACATCTTTTTTTGTTTTTCTTAAAAAATAGTTAAGTGATGGAAGAGTAAACATTTGTTTCTTAAAAAAAAGAGAAAGGAAAAAACTTCTGTAAACAAGGCAGTGCCCCAACAGGAGCCCCCCCCCTCCCCACAAAAAATAAAAAATAAAAAAGACAAAACCCCCAAACGCCTCTTGAAAGTGCAGGGCGCCACCCGGGCGGTGCAGCCAGGCAGGCAGCTTCGGGAGCTGCCGAACGTCCGTCCGTCCGTCCGTCCGTTTCCACAGGAGCCGGCAGGTGCAACACGTTTTCCTCCGTCATCCTGGCAGGCTCTCCTCCCCGACTGTTTGGCACCACGGACGGCCAGGAGGTGCCGAGTGGCCGGGCAGGCAAGACACCCGCAGGGGCATCGGGGCTCGTCCTGACCCAAAACGGCCACCCCCGTGCCCGCCACAAAACATTGGCCCCGGAGAGGGGTGGGTGGGTGGGCTGCCACCGCTACCACTCAGACATGGGAGAGAAGGGAGAAGGACCAAGTCTGTGCAAAGCTTAAAAAGCTCAAACTCCAACGTTTTCAGCAAGTTGCCAAAAGGGGGGGGGGGGGGGGGGGGGGGGGGTGGAAATCAAGGAAAAGGAGAAAGTAAACTGATCTTATGTAGGAAACGGCTGAATTATGCAACGAACTACCTGGAAATGTAAATCTTTTCACTTTTCACATTATAATATTGGCCTGCATGATTCAAGTATTCAAACTGGTATGTTTTGGGCTAAAACAAAGGAACGAATGTGCACGACGTAACCATTTCCACAGTTGACCCTTAGGCTGTAGGTGGGGGGGGGGCTGGGGGGGATCCAAATTTAGTGCTGCTTTGAGGTCACAGTTCCCCCCCCCTCCCCTCCACTGAAAGCAGGTTACATGGACTCCCCGCCGGCCCCCAGATGGTCAACGGAGAGGAACGCATTGAGCGGGGAGGGGCTGCCGAGGCCCTGGGTGTCGCTGCTGCCCAGGGAGCCCCAGAGGCTGCTGGAATAGTTGGGGCTGCC
Source organism: Pseudonaja textilis (assembly GCF_900518735.1). The sequence continues at coordinate 2,079,306 of NW_020769332.1, read as the reverse complement.
CCACAGGGAGGTGCCGTGGAGGTCCCCCCCACTCGTCCCTGAAAGCCCGGGGCCGCTCCAGGGAGGGGCCAGGTCACTGCGGTTGGAGAACGCGTGGGGGCCGTCCATGCTCCACAGGCGGGTCTGGCTGGTGCCCAGAGATTGCCAGGCGGGGGTCGGGGTCAGAGACGGGCCTTGTGCAAAGAAGCGGCTAATCTCCTCTTCGCTGGCAAACTCAGCCAGAATTGTAGTGTTCCCGAGGACGCACCTGTTCACAAAGCCAGCAAGAGGCAGGTGAGATGGCAGCAGGCTGGCAAAAGCACAGAACCTCCCCCTGAAAGCCCAGGACCCCCCACCCCAGTCCCGCCCTGTGACTGCATCCTCCTCCTCCTCTTCTAAAGGCCCTCAAAAACCACAATTACAACTATTTACCCCCTTAGTTTGTACTACGGTACCCGCTCTGGGTAATCAAAGAAAAGGGCCCCTTCCAGAGGAGAATCCAGCCAATTAAGTGGCCAGTAAAACCAGGTCTATTAAGAGCAGGTCAGTTAGAAAGAAAAGGCTCCTTCAACCTCGGGGTCCTCGGCCCAAAACCCGCGTGCCTCCCCTCACACCCCGCCTGGCGGCTACTCACATGTGGAGGGATTTTTGTGCCTTCATCACCTCTTCCTTCGAGCTGTACCGGACTAAAGCGTTTCCATGGGGGAGGTTCAGGTGGAATGTGATCAGGGGCCCGTGCTGCATGCAGAGGGTCCGCAGGGTCGAGCCGTCAATCTGGGCACGGAGACAAGGGGGGGGACCCCTTGAGGTGATGCTGCCCGTCCTGGCCACAAGGGGGAGGGGGCTCAGGTCCCCCCGAAACACCTCCCCCCCAAAACGGGTAACCCACCTGAGGTGTGAGGTTCTTCAGGACGAGACAGTTGGTGATTCTCCCTGAGCTGCTATTCTCATTCCAACTGGAACCTGGAAGAGAAAACGCAGTATAAGGCCTCAGCCCTCCACAAACGCAGGGGATACGGGGGGGGGGGGGCTCAGCCCCCCTGCCCCCCCTTTCATGCAGAGACCTGCAACTCTGAGCAAGGGTCCCACATGCCCTTTCACCCTTTTGCTCCAGTGGCTTCAGAGGAGCCTCCCCTTTCGGAGATTGGATCCATGTCCCTGACCTCGGCTGGGGAACCATTTACAAGGGTCACACACACACACACACACACTCTCACACAAAAACACACACTCACACAAACACACACACAGAGTAGGCTTCTCAAGAGAGCAGAGAGGCCCTTTCTCCCCCCAGCAAGGAACGAGCCTCGCTTAGGGGCCTTGGCCCACATCTCCAAGCAGGTGGGAAGCTCTCGGACAGGCAGCCAAGGAGGGGCCCGGCCGCTTTCCTCCTGCCCCAGGCGGGAAAGGGGTGCCCCTCCTTTGAGTACAGCCGTGCCCTGACACCAGCCAAGCGGGGCCAGGGGTGGAGCGCGGGGACGGGGCCCAGACTCTTACCAGGGGTGTATCTGGCATCCGAGTGGCTCCAGCCCCCCCCAAATCGCACAGTGTTGTCCCAGGTGGGCAGAGGCATCTTCTGCCCGGTCAGTCCAGGGGGCGGCCGGGATGGAGCCGTGATGCTCTTGGGGGGCAGAGGGACCTTCCACAGCTCGTGGGCCAGAGAGGTGTTGTTAACGGAAGCAGGAGACCAAGTGGATTTGGAGTCGCTGTTTCTGGCTGGAAGGAGGAAAACCACCGTGGAAACCCCAACGGCCCCGTGGGGGCTGCGAGGCTCAGCAGGGAAGGGGGGGGAGCAGGAATGTGGGGGCGCAGGGCCTCACCTGAAGAAGTGCTTTGTGCTGTACTGTTGAGGGAAACATTGTAGTTGGAGGCACGAATGGATGACCAGGCACTAGATGAAGGCAGCGTGGTGTTCAGAGCTGAGGATGACCCTGGGGAGGAAAAGGGGGGGGGGCATTCAGGGCAAGGCAGGCGGTGGCTCGGGCGTTAAGGGGGGGCTGGCTCCATCACAAACGCTGAGGGGAGAGAGCCAGGGGCGGAAGGCGCCTACCGAGCCCCAGCTGGTCACCAAGGATCTATTCGGGAGCCCTTCTCCCAGGCTGCCCAGCCTGCAGGAGATCCGGTCCCCTGAGCTGCGGATTCCGGCCTCTTGCTCTCCTCCTGAGGCCGCGCAGGAGGGCACAAGGAGCTTCCTGCCCTCCCCCAACCCCTCCCCGGCCCTCTGGTGGCAAATATGGCCAAGTGGGCGGAGGGCAGTGGCATCCCTCCCGCTGTCTCCTTGCCGTCTGCCGGGCGCTTCCTTCCTGGGGAGGCTTGGAAACCCAGCTGGCCAGGGAGGGAGGCAGGAGATGGGGGTGGGGGGGGCTGTATGTGTGTTGGGGCCGGAGCCCTGAAAACGCCTCCGCTCCCTCGACCGACCGACCGACCGACGGACCTACCGCTGTTCCTGTCCCTGAGGTGGTCAGCCTCCCGCACAGTGTTAATTGACAGGCTGTTTGTGACGCTGCCAGGAGTAACGTAAGGGTCAGTCTCTGGGTCGATGTTTGGGTAACCTTTCCACGGCTCACCAGGGCGAAATTCTAGGATTTCAAGAGGAAAGAAAATCTGAGCTTCCCCTCCCTGGGGAGGAGGAAGCCACCTCCCCCCCGCCCCCCAAAAAATGGCTGCTGACTCCTCAGGGACTCTGGGAACCCCAGTGACCTTAGGAGTCTGTCTCTCACACAGTTTGTCTGTTTCTTGCTCCAGCACGGATGAAATACAGGCAGTCCTCAATTTACACCAGTTCGTTTAGTGACCGTTCAAAAGTTACGTTGTTGCGAACAGCGACACGACCATTCCCCACGCTTACGGCCTTTGCAGCATCCCCATAACTACGTCATCATAATTCAGATGCTTGGCAACCGGTTCCTATTTATGCCCCGGGGGGGGGGTGTCACGTGAGGCCCTTTTGCGACCTTCTGACAAGCAGACTCGATAGGGGAAGCCGGATTCACTTAACAACCAGGCTGCTAACTTTTATCACCTGCAGGGGCTCACTTAACACATGGGGTAGGGAAGGCCTTAAAATGGAGCAAAACTCACTTAACAAAGGTCTTGCTTAACAACAGAAACTGTGGGCTCAATTGTGGCCATAGGTTGAGGACGACCTGTGACTCAATTTCTTAATAAAAGGGCCAGGACAAATTCAATTTCCTGTTTTGGGAAGTAACAATGCCCCAAGATCCCACAACGCTCCTTAACACAGACTAAAGCGGGGGTCTCCAACTGTGGCCACTTTAAGCCTGGCGGACGTCAACTCCCGGAAGCTGGCTGGGGAATTCTGGGAGTTGAAGTCCGCCAGGCTTCAAGTGGCCACGGTTGGAGACCCCTGGCCTAAAGGCCATTATCAGGCACGCTGGGATGTGTAACTTCAGTTTTCCTCCAGCCATGGAGAGCCGAGAGCTTCCTGGGCAGCAGCCGGGCTCCAGCCTGACCACTGAAGGAGGGGCCTCGTGAGATGCCCCCCCCCACAAGCTAGTTTGTCCCACGGCATCCGCCTGGCAGAGCGAGCCCAAAGCCTGGCCTGGAGGGGGCTCTCTGGGGTGCTCCTTGTCTGCTCCTGGGGGCAAGATCCAAGACAGATAGAAGGCCAGGTTGACCCCTCCAGCACGGCCAGAGTCTTATCTTTTGTCGGGACTCACCTGGTGGCCAGTTGACACTGCTTGAACCGTTTGGCGATTTGGCACGTGGCCAGCCATCCCCCACAGATCCGGGTGGGCTGGCTGGTGAGTTACTACTGCTCATGAAGTCGTAAGGAACAAAGGACGACGTCTCCTCCATTCTAAAGCCACTGGAAATAGCACCTGGAAAGGCAAGGGAGAGATCCAATCTTTTCCCCCCAGAACATCATCTTGAGGAGTTGACAACTGACCTCACGTAGCCTTCTCGTTATGGCCGATTTCTAGCTCCCGATCAGCCTCAACCAGCAGCATCCCAGAGAAGGACGGAGTCCGACAAGATCCGGTTACTTATTTGTGTTTGCTATTTATGTGGGTGTCATGCCCCTGTCGGAATCTGACTCGGAGGGGGAGGCCGAGCAGCTGACAGGGAGCGGGAGTGTGGCTTCGTTGGCTGTGGAAGAAACTGGGGAAGGGCAAAGTCCGGCTGGGCAGAGCAGGGGAGAGGGAGAGCAAGGGAGAGGGGGTTCAGAGGAAGACCCAGGCCCACCCCGTCTTCATCCTTGGACATGCAGGGAGGAACGGAGAAGGGAACAACATTGGTTGTGTGGCTTACGGGGGAAGAAAGGGCCCTGATTCCCTTCATTAGCCACAGCTGGGAACACAGTGTTTAAAAAGGGAGTTTGCTCACAACTTGTTGGAAGAAAATCGTGAGTTATCTGTTATTGTCGAGGCTTATCTGGGTTCCTGGCGTCTTCTCAACGGTGTTTTGTTGGCCTTTGAGGTCTACAATTCCTTATCCTGTCCTGTCCAGTTAATTAGTGCAGTGTGGTTTGGTTGGATTTTTATTTACAGTTTATATGTACTTTATTTTCGGACTGAATTTCCTCCACTGAAAGACTGTTCTTCAGAGAGTTTTTTCTCCAGCCGAAGGTAACTGGACTGGGGGCAAAGTTGGAGGTATTAAGGGGGCTTTTCTTACTTATGTGACTGTGTTGCCTTTGTGCCACACCCCTTTGGGTCATCACAGTGGGTTGTGTGCCCCTGCAAAGCTCCATCTGGCACCTTCCAAAAATTACAGCACTGTTGGAGCAAGACCTACCCCACTTTTTTGTGTATGTGGCCACCCATCTCACCACTGTGCCTCTGGACAGGTCACAATAATTAAAACAACAAGGGAAACTGTAAAAAAAAAATAGGTACCCTAAAATCATGATTAAAAACTCAGTTAAAGCATAATCAGCAGGCAACTATCAATCGTGTGTCCATTTAATATCGCCGCTGCCATCCACGGGTAGATGTCTTATCTGGAAGAGGGTCTGGCCACCATAAGCTGATCTGATGGAAACCACACAGACCCTCCTTTTGTCCTTGTGTTTACACAAAGAGAGTACCAGCCTAGCCTCACCAGGTTCCTTCCAACTCTGTTATTCTGTGGCTATTCGGTTATTCCATCGGAGCAGCTTTTCTAGATCTTGTTTTCCCCCCAAATAAGACTGGGTCTTATTTTCTTTTGGGCACTAGGGCTTATAAGCACTAGGGCTTATTTTCAGGTGGTGTCTCTTTTCCCATGCTCACTTCTGCTTGCTTGCTTGCAGTGGGGCAGGAGGCCGAGCGACACGTGGATGCCATGGCCACAAGATCAGGCGGGGGGGAGGGTGCAGCTGCTCCACGAGCCCCCCACCAGCTTAACTCAGGGCCCCCACAGCCAGGCCATCCATGCCAACCCTTGCCTCGTGTCACAGCCGCGCCACCAGCACAGCACTCGGTCTCCTGCTCCATTGCGGCTGCGAATGATCGGTAGAAGTGGGCCAGCAGCCATGTGGGCTGTTGCTGCACGTAGATGGCTGGTGTTGCTGCCGCAAGGGAATCGCCTGGATGGCCTGGCTGTGGGGGCCCTGAGATGAGCCGAAATGAAATTCTGATATGGAGATACTCTCTTCATACACTTCAAAACTGATAATACAACACAAGAGCTCCCCCAAGAGCTTGTTCCGCGCATTCTCGCTTAAATTTACCATTTTTGCTGGCATTCTGATCCAGAGATGTGTTGGCGGAAATACTGTCCACAGTTGTCCACTTTCTCAGCCGGGACTGCGGCTCCTTAATACTGCCCATATCCATATTTACATTCAAGTTTGCGTTCATTCCTGCATCGAGATAATTGGTGAGACTCAGAGCATCCCTCTTGTCACAGAATATCCAGCACGAGGGACTGGGTGCCACTAGAGCTGCCCCAGACTGGGAAGCAAAGCAAAAGGGACACACTCACACCCCAGGACTGCGCCAGGGAAGAGGAGGAGGGGCGAGGAGGAGGCCACTTTTCCTAGGAAACTTGCCAAGTTCGCTTTTCTAAGGTGACTTTCATCCTTAACTTCCTCCCCAAAGCACTGAGGCCTCCACTGCCTCATACAGAGGTCTCCAACCACGACCACTTGTGGAGGGACTTGGAGTCCACAAGTCTTAAAGTTGCCAAGTTTGAGGATCCCTGGCCAAATAGAGTCTTGCTCAGTCAGGAGTTTGTTCCCAGTTTCTCCTTTCTACTCAATCGGGTCCTGGCATCTTTCCTCCAGATGGGACAGGAAAGCCAGGACTGGAGCTTGGAAGTAAAAAAAAAAAAGGCTTGGAAGAGGAGAATTAGATCAGAATTTGCGAATTCTGAGGTCTGGTCCCCTGTGGGCAGTTACTGGCCTTTAGGAGCTGAGAACGTCTGCAGATACGAGGAGGGCAGTTTTCAGAAAGCTACAAGGATCCTCCAAGTTAAGGGTGGGATTTGGGTCCAATCCTAAGAATCCAACGTTCCCCATTCCAGCACCTATCAAGAGCTTAACCTTCATCCCACAATGTCTAGTCACCAATCTGTAATTGTATGGAGAGTCCAAGGCCAGGGCCATTCTGGAGAAGCAGCAAAAAAAAAACCCTTAGAAATAAGCATTCAGACTTATGCACTGCTTCGCGGTGCTTTTACAGCCCTCTCTGAGCGGTTTTCAGAGTCAGCCTCTTGCCCCCAATAATTTTGGGTCCTCCTTTTACCCACCTTGGAAGGAAGGAAGGCTGAGTCAACCTTGAGCCTGATGAGATTCGAACTGCCAAATTGCAGGCAGCCTGCAGAAGGAGCCTGCAGTACTGCACTCTAACCGCTGCGCCACCCCAGAAAAGCAGCAAAATAAAAAAGCAACAGGGCTCTTGGCTCTTCTTCTTCTTGTGTTGCCCTTCCCCTCCCCAGGGCAGAGTTCCCCAACCTTTCCGGCTTTGTGGACTGACTGGGGGAGGAGGAAGGGTCCCGTGTTGGCAGGTGTGCCTGAGGCTCCATTTGCACGAGCGACCTTCAAGCCTGCCTGCCACTCACACAAAATGAGTGCACCCGCACACTCTCCTCCCTTTCTGTGGCCCAGTTGCAAACACCTCAGGGCCCGCTGGGTGTTGGGGACCCCCGCCCTGGGGCCAAGAGATCACCAGCAGGCTCCATTCTTAAGGGCAAGGCTAAAATTCGTGGCCTTGCAGTTTCTGGGCAGGGGCCTTTAACCACTACACCCAAATGCCTTTCGTCATGTGGGTAATCTGGTGCTATCTGGGACTGCAAAGGAGGACCCTGGTACCTCGGCAGGACTGTGTCGGATGTCAAACATCCCCCCAGTCTGCGTTGGGACTACTTCAAAAACATTCTATCCAAGTCCCAGAAAACTAATCCAGCAGCAGCTCTTTCCCCACAAGAACACCCCTGCAACTCAGAAGTAGAATAGATCTCAAAGATTCGTTAGAAGATCATTTCTTCCCCATCCTGACAGGTTTTGGATGTTGGATGTTTATTGACCTCGGAAAGCCTTCCTCCAGCTGGATAATCTTGGCTTATAGAGCACGGAAAGTGGCTTAGCTGGGCAGCCGATGGTCCAACGTAACTCCAGGAGAGCCGAGTAAAAACCACTCACCTATAGGGAAGTTGCTGAATGCGTTGATTTGGGATGGCCCTTTCTGCAAGTCTTGGTTAGCGTGGGGAACAACATTCTCCAGGAAAGACTTGATGGCGGTCTGATGGAACTGCTGTTGTGACGGAACAGGCACCGGCTGCTTCATGAGCAGACTCGGATCCAGCTGACAGGAGGGTGGCATCATTTGCTGCTGCATATTAAGAGGGCGGCTCTTCCGACGCAGAGAGAGGAACAAAGGATTAGCGGCGCTGGGATAAATATACTCCCAGAGCAGAATTATTATCAACTTCATAATTACTGTTGATTATTAACTTAGCTAGAGCTAAGCCAACAAAAGCGTTTTTTGTTCAGTCAGAAGACGACGGCTAGGAATTCCAAACCACCTGGGGTCACTTCTAACCATTTCGCAGATGCTGAACAAAACTATAGATTGTTTGTCTTGCACATTCCATTTGCTGTTAACAAGAACACAGAATAATCCAATGACCGAGTTGGAAGGGATCTTGGGAGGTCTTCTAGTCCACCACCACCACCCCCCACTCCAGCAGGAAATCCTACACCATCTCAGACAAACGGCTGTCCGCTCTCTTCCCGTTCAAAGCTCTGGGAAGGAGGAAAGGGACAGAGCAGGACACGGGTGTCCCTTCAACGGTGCGGCATCCAGAGAGCAAGGCGCCTGGTTCCATGGGGAGGCGTCTCTGGGCCTCCAACTCACCCCTGGGCTAAGGCATTTCCAACGGCCACCCAGACTCTTTAAGCCAGCGGTGTCCAACCTTGGCAACTTTAAGACTTGTGGACTTCAACTCCCAGAATTCCTCAGCCAGCTTTGCTTTGCTTTGCTTTGCTGGCTGAGGAATTCTGGGAGTTGAAGTCTGCAAGTCTTAAAGTTGCCAAGGTTGGACACCCAGACTCTTTAGGCCACCTCACTCCGAGGATAAAAGCTTTGCTCACCTGCTGCTGCTGCTGCTGCTCCTGGCGGCCACTGGCAGGCGTGTTCCTCTGACCCTGCATTTTCCTCTGCTGGGCCAGCAATCGCTAAGGTTGCAAAAGAGGTCAGCGTGAGGACACCTGCTCATTCAGAACCCTAATCCCATGGGTGGGGAGAAGACGGGCGGGCGTCCTCTTACCTGTAACTGGGAGAGTTGGTTCAACTGGGAAAGTTGGTTCAACATGGCTACTTGTTGTGGGCCAAAGAGTGAGCTGAGGCCCCCGGTGTTTGGTGCATACTTCAGCAATGATACTGGAACCTAAAGGGCGAAAAGGGCAGGCTGTGGAGCAGCGGGCGAGGGACAAAGCATCGGACGCTTTGAAGTTGTTGAATCTCTTTGGGACAGAATGTTTTAGAGCAAATGAACTTGAGGCACGTGGGAATACAGCTGCAGGTATGCTGTTGCAGATCTGTGTCTTTTGCTTTGGTTTCTCACCCTTCTCCACAGAGGACTTTGAAGAATCCCCCAAATGCCTATCTAGTCTCCCCTTAAAGGCATCGAAAGCTGAATGGCTTTCGCTGTTAGGGGGGCTTTTCTATCAAGTGAAATCCGCCTTCTGGGAGTGGACATTTATTAGTCTGTCTCCTGCGCTCCTGGGTGGGAGAGAACACACTTCATTTTATTAGCCACTTGAAAAGTTCTACAGGTGCCCCGTCATCTACGACTATTGGAAGTCAATGGGGAAGCTGGCAGAGAAGGCTGCAAGTCACTGGCTACACCTCTCTGACCCGTACCCTCTCCCCAGCCCCTCTCCACTTGCTCCAACCACTCACACCCCTCATTCCTTGACCCTCTGCCCAGCTGACTTGGCTGGGGGAAGTTGGTAAGAGGTTGTCTTAACTAATGAATGTGGGATTCAGTTAACGACGGCAACTGGGACTGCAGCGATTGCCGCTGCTAAGTGATGTGGTTTCACTTTCAACCATATTATTTAATAACGGAAATTCCATCTCAATTGCTGACTTAACTTGAAGGCAACCTATATTCCTCTGCTCCCTCTTTGAGGACTCCCCTTCTTAGTCCGCTGGTCAACTTCACTGCCTTTTCCTGATCCAGTTTATCTGAATCCTTTTAACAATGATACCAGCCAGACTTGGACACGATACCCGAGAAAGGATCTAATCAATACATCATGAAATGGAAGGATGAATTTCCACAACTAGCAAACCACAGATATGTTGACGTAGCCTAAAATTGCCTTTTCAGCAGCCATATAAATCTGCTCACCCAAATTCAGCTTGTAGTCAACTAATATTACACAGGTTTCCCCCCCCCCCCACAAATACTATTTAAAAAAGGTATTTTTTTATCCTACACTTGTTCATTTTATTTCTTTTAGTTATAAAAAATATTTGCGTCTCCCTGTTAAATTTAGGTTTTCTTAGTCAAAGAAGAAGGTTCTTATCAAACCTTTTGAGACTTTTTAAATTTTGTTTTGATTGTCTAAGGCCTTAAGTTGCTTCAACCTTGCTTTATCTAAAATTTGGTAAGCATTCCCATCACCCGTCCAGGTCATTACCAGCAAAGCGCCCAGAACCCAACTTTACAGAACTCAATAGATCGCGTAATCTCTGAACGTGATTTTGGAACCAGCTCTACGCCGATTTCATTGTCGTGCCTGCCAGTCTACAGATAATGAGCTTGCTAATCAGAATACCGCAGGGTATGACAAATGCTTGGCAGAAACCAAGCTGGATGGCCTTTGCTAGCATTTCACAGCCTGCTAAGGCGGCTGCCTCTCTCAGACTGCCTTACGGAGAAGAAAAGGAGAACCCCTTTCCTCCCCCCCCCCAAATTGCCACCGCCTCATCCCTGTACCTGGCCACAAGCCCTCGAGTGGAGCCTCACCTGAGGGGAGAGTAATGGAGGAGGCACTTGAGCACGGGGGTTGGTCTGAGAGGAGTGAAGGGGAGGCTGTGCTGGAGATGGCTGCATCGTCCGGGCTTGTGCTGTGAGATTTCCAAAGGGACTCGGATTGCCGTTCTGCAGAGGGACAGGTGACAGGTGAGATGCTGCGCCGCCACCCGAGACAGGTAGGGGCATAAACCCCAATTCCCCTCCCAGACCTGCTCTACCTGTGATGCCTGTAGAGGTTCCCCCCCAAGTGCTACTCACAAATACATCCGGCGACTAGAGCCAGCCGGACAGTGCTTGCTTTCTTAAGCGAAAGGCTCTTTCTCAACAAGGGAGTTGGGAAGCCCAGGGCTTTGTTCGCGGGGACAACCGTCCCCTCCTCAGACTTCCACACGAAGCCCTACGCACTGGGGCATCATGACCAAGCCTGTCTACCGCACCTTTCCCGCAAGGCTGCCCAGCAGCCTCCCCTGCCCTCACCCGGGAATAACGGTGCCAACTGAGGTGAGGTAACCACCAGTCGAAGGGAGCTTCTTCAGAAAGACCAGAACCGTGATCTTCTGGATTCCCAACAATGCTGGTTGGTCTCTGCTCCTTTCAAACCATGGTTGTGGCAACTGCAAGCAATGGCCAAGCCCCAAACAGAGAGGCTTCTTTCTTTCTTTCTTTCTTTCTTTTCTTTCTTTCTTTCTTTCTTTCTTTTTCTTTCTTTCTCTTTCTCTTTTCCTTTCTTTCTTTCTTTCTTTCTTTCTTTCTTTCTTTCTTTCTTTCTTTCTTTCTTTCTTTCTTTCTCTTTCTTTCCCTTTCCCTTTCTTTCCCTTTCCCTTCCCTTCCCTTCCCTTCCCTTCCCTATCCTTTCCTTCCTTCAAACCTCCCTTCTGAAAAGGATAAATTTCACATCCTTTCCTCAAACTTTTCAAAGAGGCTGCCGAAATCAGAGTACAATCAGGTCCCAAATTGACATGAAAGCAGGCACCAAAGAGAAGCCCGGTTGGCTGGTGCCTGCCCAATCTGGGAGTAGCTTATAGCTTAGCCAGTGGAGGCCCAAAGGCTGAAGGAAGCGAGGGATGAAAAGTAAATGCCAGCGAGGGGAAGACAAATCCAAGACTGAGGAAGGGACGGAAGGCAAAGAGTGAAAGAAAGAAGGAATTCTCTAAGCAACATCGGAAATCTCGCCCAGAAAAGCGGGGGGAGCACAGGGGCGAAAGGCCACGGGCTGGTAGTTCCACGGATCGGGGGTCCTGTTTAAGGACCGCGGACCTCCCCCTAAACCTCGCTGGACATCCCGGGAAAAGGAGGCTGCCCGCCTTACCTGTCTAACAGAATTCAAGCTTTGCACGTTCAGCCCCGCTAGGGAGCCGAAGACGTGGTTAGGTAGTGCACTGTTGGAAGGGGGGAACTTCCCGTTCTGACTGGGCATGAACTGCATGTTGGGGGAATCGTCTGCTACCAGGCCGTCCTGGAGGAGCCCGAGCCGAGCAGCAGCGGGAGAGAAGAGGCCGGAACAGGTGCAGAAAACGGAAGAGAGGTTAGTGTCACCACAGGGCCGAGCCAAGGTGGTTCTCTGAATCAAGTAACAAAACAGACCCAAATTTCCCCTCCATGCCAGCCCTCCCTGAAAGGGACAGGAGGGAGCAGGGAAGCTGCTGACGATCCGCGCCCTAATCGGCTCTGGGGCGCATTTCGGGCCAGGCGAAGCAAGGCGCAAAGCTGCCCAGAGACTCTGATTTCCGCAGAAAAGTCTCATTGCTCTACTTCCAAGACCCCCCCCCTCCCCCCCGGATTTCTTCCAGCCGAAATTTGGAGCCACCAGAAAGTTTGGGGGCCTCCTTCTGTTGAACTGCAGTGTCGTGGCCCTGTCGGAATCGGATTTCGAGGGAGAGGTCAAGCAGCTGACAGGGACTGGGAGTGGGGCTCCGGTGGCTGTGGAGGAAACGGGGGAAGGGCCCAGTCCAGTTGGGCATTCACAGGAAGACCCTGGGCCACCCCCCTCTTCATCCTAGGGCACGCAGGGAGGAACGGAGAAGGGAGCAACATGGGTTACGGGGGAGAAAAAGGCCTTGATTCCCTTCATTAGTTGCAGCTGGGAAAACAGGATAAAGAGAGCATTTGCGCACAGCACTTTTCTGGAAGCAAAGCGTGAATTATCTTTGTTTGTCACGTCTTTATCTGGGTTGTGGCATCCTCCCCACTGTGTTTTGTTATCTTTTGAAATCTGCAATTCCTTCTCCTGCCCTGTCTCATTAATTGCTGTAGCGTGGTTTGTGTTGGTTTTTATTTATAATTTATATGTACTTTGGGGTCGGATGGAATTTCTTCCTTTTGAAAATTGTTTTTGGGAGTTTTTTTCTCCAGCCGAGGATAACTGGACATTGGGGTCCAAGTTGGAGGAATTAAAGGGACTTTATCTACTTTTGTGGACTTCGTTGCTTTTGTGCCACGCCCCTTTGGGTCATCATATGCAGCCTACTTGGAAGTCTGGCAGAACTTGCTGTTTTTTTTGGTTTGGGTTTTGGGTTGCAATACAGGTGGTCCTCGACTTACGACCACAACAGAGCCCAGAATTTAGGTTGCTAAGTGAGAAATTTGTCAAGTCGGCTTCGCCCCATTTGATGACTTTCCTTGCCACGTTTGTTTATGTGAACCACTGCAGTTGTTAAAATTAGTAACCCCGGTCGTTGAGTGAATCTGGCTTCCCCGTTGACTTTGCTTGTCGCAACAGGGGATCTCGTGACCCCAGGACGCTGCAGCCGTCATAAATGTTAAGTCGGCTGCCAAGCAACCAAATATAAATCACGTGACCAGAGGGATGCTGCAACGGTCACAAGTGTGAAAAAGTCGCTTTTTTTCAATGTGGTCGTAACTTTGAACGGCCATGAAGTGTGAACTGTTGTAAGTCAAGGACTGCCTGTACATTCGGTGCACAGCCCCAGGCTGCTCCTCCCGGAAAGCAGCGGATGAGCTCCTGGCCTTGAAAGAGGAGAGGCAAGGAGGAGGGAGGGAGGCGGACAACCCCCCTCTCCACCAGGATGGCTCCCTTCTCTTCAGCAGCCCACCCTGGGGGTCCCCCCCAGGGGTCCCCAACCCAAGGAAGGGTTGAGGGCCTGAGGTCACAAGCAGCCATGGTGTGTCCCTCCCCCCACCCCCTTTGAACTCTTCCTCCCCAAAAGCCTCACCTTATCGAAATAAGGACTTCTGTCCATGGAAGACTCTTTGGAAATCTGGGGACGGGAGCCAGGATTTTTTCCAATCGCCCGGCTGCCTTCGCCAACATTCAGATTATGCTTCTCCAGCTCCATCCGCTTGTCAGGCAAGATTCCTGGAGGAAGAGGAAGAGGAGGGAGGAGAAGAAGGAGGAGGAGGGAGGAGAAGGAGGAGGAGGAGGAGGAGGAGGAGGAGGAGGAGGAGGAAGAAGAAGAAGAAGAAGAAGAAGAGGAGGAGGAGGAGGAGGAGGA
>NW_020769332.1:2038047-2065044 GCF_900518735.1 Pseudonaja textilis | reverse complement strand
AATAAGAAGAAGAAGAAGAAGAAGAAGAAGAAGAAGAAGAAGAAGAAGAAGAAGAAGAAGAAGAAGAAGAAGAAGAAGAAGAAGAAGAAGAAGAAGAAGAAGAAGAAGAAGAAGAAGAAGAAGAAGAAGAAGAAGAAGAAGAAGAAGAAGAAGAAGAAGAAGAAGAAGAAGAAGAAGAAGAAGAAGAAGAAGAAGAAGAAGAAGAAGAAGAAGGGCTTCAAAATACTCCCAGGTACCAAAACTACGCCCAAGGCTTTCTGGAACTCCACACAAGAGCAGGAAACGTATTTCTCATCAAGGGAGGGTGGGAAGCACTACAAGTTAAAAGGTGTTTTGCTCCTCCTCCCCCGACACCTTTAGACTCTGGGTGGTCGTGGTGACATTGTCACTAAGGTGCAGAGGTGGGCAGTGTTTAGATCTGAAGTGGGCAAGGCTGCCTTGCTGGAGCCATCCTCTCTCTGCTTCCTTTGAGTTCAGAAGTTAAGAGCAGTAAGACTTACATACCGCTTTATAATGCTTCACAGCCCCCTCTAAGCGGTTTACAGAGTCAGCCTCTTACCCCCCAACCATCTGGGTCCTCGTTTTACCCGCCTCGGAAGGACAGAAGGCGGAGTCAACCTTGATCCCGATGAGATTTGGACTGTCAAACTGCAGGCCGCCGGCAGTCAGCAGAACGACCCCGCAGGACTGCACTCTAACCACTGCGCCACTCTTCCTGAGCCCAGCAGCTCCTTGCAAGGAACTGCCGGTCCAGCCACAGCCCCCTCCCCAGTTGCGCTCTGGATCAGAATCCTGCACACTAGAGTTTAGCCTAAGGCAATCCACAGGCATTGGGGGCTTTTCATTTCCAGTCTAACCTTGATGCTGGTCTTACCTCCAGATAGCTCTGTCTTATTGCTCTGCATCATTTCTTCTGGCAAGTCCCTCTGAAGGAAAGAATGAAATTCGCTTGATCAAGACACGATCGGCATGCAGCTCCCCCCTCCCCGCATTTCTCGAGGGGGAGGTTTTGGTCTTCAAGCAAAGCAGCATGAGACCCAAAGGCCTACAGGGAGCTGATTGGGCAGCAGTGCATTCATTCCAGGGTTGTGCGTTCCTGCTGTACTTACAGGGAAGCCAAGATTGGCAAACTGCTTCACAAAGGGATTTATCCACATTTCGTCTTGCTTATTTCCACTTTTCATTGTTCCCTAAAAACAAAAGAAAAGCCCAGAATCAAAACAGCAGGTAATGCTAAAGCTACAGACATGGTTACAAGAATGTGTCTGTGCAAAAAAAACAGACTGCCGCTTAAGCTTCGAATGACTCTTTTAGCTCGGCCCAATGAAAGAGGGAAGGTGAGGGTTAAGTTACTATTGTGGTTAGCCGGCAGCAGGTGCGGATGGTTGAGGAGAGCGAGGACTCAGATGAGGGGCCAGGAGCATTAGGGAGTGGACTGCTGCCTTCGGAGATTGTGGGGGCTGGCAGCAGCAATGAGGAGGTTCCCGAGGAGCCTGTGCCAAGTGCGCGTGCACAAAGGATTTCTCGGAGGAAAGAGCAGCTGCAGCAGCACAGGCAACTCGGGAGTAAGGCTGCAAGATAATGGCCTCTCCTTCAAGAAGATAAAAGCCAGCCGTGAATCAGACGTTCCTTGCAGGAAGCAAAGATGTTTTGAAACTCGAGCCTCGTGGACATTGAAGTATCTTAGTTGGTATTTGAAGACTCTGGTGTTGTGAAATATTTCTTATCTGTTATTCTTGGCAACCTCGCAGTTTTGGCGGGGCTCGTGCTTATCAAAGTTAATTAGTTTGCGGCAGCCTTTTAACCAGAGATTTGTAAGAATCATTAAAAGGTTTCTGTTCCCTTTAGTTCGTGTTTGTGTTATTGGAAAAGGGTTTGGGTCAGAACAGTTACACATCCCAAAAAGAGGCCTTGGGGCTTTATTTGTCCTTCCCTTTTTCTTGTCTCGGGGAGTTGGGAGACCTAGAGGGACTCCAGGGCAGCCAGAGGGAGGCCAGAAAGACCAACTCATCCCCAGTAGCCAAAGGCTACCCCCACTCTCCTCATCCTGATCTGTCAAGGCAAAAGGCGATCGGTAGCTTAGCATCGTGGCTAAACGGGAAGGCAGATTTGGGTGCAAGAAGTGCCAGGTCATCAGCTGGCCCAGGGAATTCAATCAGAACCTTCCTCATAAGGAGACAACCAGCTGGCAGGAACAACAGACCAGCCAAAGTTCTTCAAAGCTGGCAAGACTTGTGGGTTTCCAAAATTCCTGAGCTAACATGACTGGAGGAGGAGGAATTCTTGGAGGTGAAGTCCGCAAGTCTTAAAGCGGTCAAGTTTGAAGACCCCCGGACTAGGGGCCACACTCTCTCACAATCCCTTATTACCCGTTTTCTTATCATAGTGCAAAATCATCTATTTCTACCGGACGAAGAAAGATCGAAGTCCATACTCTCCTCTCCCCCCAGTTTTTCGTGGCCATAAACACGACCTTCCTTCCTCCTGGCGTATTTACCTTAGAAGGCATCTTCTTTGAGCATGGGGGCCAGTGCAAAGGCGCACCGGCATCTTGCACCGAGTTGCTGTTCCACACGCCTATCTCCACATCCTCCTCTTCCTCCCAGCTGGCCGGATGGTTTCCCGTCAAAGGCATATCGCCCCCACACCAGCCATCGGGAACTTGCATAGACTTAGGTCCTGGGGGAGATAAAATCAGCCGGCTCTTAAGCTTACCCCCCTGCTCCGATTAGGCTGCTCTGTCCCACAAACCACCAGGAGAGGAAGAGCTCGCACCCAGTGCCAGCTCACAGGGCCTGTGGCTCGTATCATCACTATCTTCTTTTAACCCCATGATTCCTTGAGGGGTGGAAGTCTGGACAACTGAATGGAGCTAGAAGTGTTTTAATGGCCGGATGCCCTTCCTGTCTCCAACGCGGGTTTCGTTCAGCAGATATATTCCCATCATGCCCCAGGTGCCTCCACCTGGGATCGAACTCACAGCTTCCTGATTGTGAGGCGAGAGCGCTAGCTCTAGGCTACCGCAACACTCAGGGGATATTCTGCTTTACTGTCAGTCCGATAAATCCGCCCAGAGGCTCACAGGCCTCATTTCTCCCCACAAACCTCCATACCTGCTTTATTAGATGCCTGTTGACCGCCAGAAACTTTTCCCCAGCCAACCCTGGCATCGGTGGCGTCGTTGACCGGCTCTCCCCAACTCGGACCAGTGTCCACAGGTTTTCCCCAGGCTGATGTGCCATTATCTACTGTAGCAGGTGCAGCAGGAGGTTCTCCCCAACCTTTCAAAACAAATCCAACTTATTAGCATGGCCGGGCCTTAGAACACAGCTGAGTTATTTGAAAAAGAGAAAGAGAGAGAGAGAGAGAGAGAAGCAGTGCAAAGCAAATTAAAGTTTTAGCCCATTTTTTTTTACAATGAGATCAGGTCACTCCCATGTTGAAGAAATCCTTCCGATAGGAAAGGAAAATGCTGTATGTGATACTCTTATCTTCAGAAATAAAGGATTCTGGCAAACGCAGGCCAAGAGCCAACTCTCTTCCCTGCTTGCTCGGCCTTGAAGACCAACTAAAGATTGAACCTATCCATCTCCCTTTTGCAAAAATCCAAGAATTTTGTGGACAAAAAAAAAGAGGACCTCCTGTCAAGTGCCTCCTGTTTTGACTCTCCGGCCCAGAAGATTCCAAGTCTTTAATATCTCCGGAAGGAGTTGAGTCTGACTTGCAACATTATTTTGTGTTCTCAAGGGGGAAGCATACTTTAATACAAATAGCAAATCTGCTGGATATATTCTCCATAATGAAGGTGGGATACAAACGAATCCTCCAGCACCGACCCTAGGAGAACAGACCGAACGCTTCTGGGGTTTTCCTCCTGGGGTGCTACAGTGCCTGAAGTCAGGCGGGGCTTAGCGAGCCCATTGGCCCCAGCCCTCTGCCCAGGGGTTCAAATACCTGACCTGGCCCACTCTGGGATGGGGTCTTTGCCACTTGGGGGTGATATAAATGCCCCGGGAGCCTCTGGTTGCCCACCCTACATTACGGGGGTCTCAAACTACCCTGAGAGCAGCCCACCCTGTCACCCAACTCTCGGGCAACCTACAAGTTGCCTAGGAAAGGAGAGAGAAGGAGCAGCCGAAGACTTACCAGAGCTACCGCTGGCCCCGCTCTCCGTGCCGGCGGAGGAACCCGAGGGCAACCCCGGCTGATGCGCCTGCACGTCTGGTCGCCCCACCAGGTTCGGGGTGTTCTTGTTCCACATGTTCACGTTTTTGTAGTTGTATTTGCTCGGGTCGCCCCACGTAGAGGTTCCGTCGTCAATCTCAATCTTACGGCGAATGGACTCCGGGGAGGGCTCCTCCCACCCGGTGGGCTCTTCTTCTTTGACCGGGGCCGGCATGGGTCTCCCCAACCAACCCATACCCGATGGTTTGCTGGCGGCGGCGGCGGCAGCAGCCGTCGCTGACGGGCCCCCCCAGCACCCGGCCTCCTGCTGCTTGTTCCAGTCTGGGGACCCGGAGGGCTTGGAAGGCTCCCCCCAGCCCTGGGAGCGATTCGGCTTGGGGGTCTCCTCCCACCCGGAAGCGCTGCACGGCTTGGTGCCGCCGTTGCCGTTGCCCCCAGCCCAGCGCCCCGAGTTCGGCCGAGCCGGCTCTTTCCAGCAGGAGGTGGACCTGTCGCTGTCACTGCTGCCGGAGCTCGACTTCTTCAACTCTCCCCAGTGATTGTTCCTCATGTTCTCCCCCCAGCCGTCGCCGGCCGGAACAGCCCAGCTGGGGCTCGCTTTGGGCCCTTCTCCCCATCCCTGCTTGAGCTTCTCTGGGTCGTTCCAGGTCAGGGACGGAGCCCGGAGCTCCTGGCCCGTCACCCACGACTGGCTGCTCTTGGCCACGGCGGGAGCGGCGCCCTCTTCCCAGCCTCCTTGGCTGCTGGGGCCTCTGGAATCTCCCCACCTGCCCGCAGGCTTGGGCTCGCCCCAGCCGGTCGCGGGGGAAGGGCTGGGCCCGTGGAGGTGGGGCCTCTCCGGAGCCCCCCCTGGACTGCAGCCATGGGCCACGCAACCCCCCCAGGCCTCTGTCCCATTGTCAGCTTTCTTTCCGCCCTTTGGGGCCACCTCTGTATCCCAGGCGGTGTTTTGTTTTATCGGGGTTTGCCCCCAGCCAGAATTGGAGAGGACACGGGGATCCAGGTCCGTCCGGTTCACTATGCTTTGAAGCAGTGCCTGCTGGTCTACTTTCCTCCTTTCGTGGCTTGTCCCTTCTGTGGAGGAGCGCTCCTCGGCGACCTCCAGATTGCCATCACCGGCTCCAGAGCTGGCCTTGGCCCACCCACCGTTCTGCTCTGGGGCCTGGGGCGCTGCGCAGCACTGGGGGTCCGGCTTCTCCCCCTCGGCAGATTTCCATTCACTGGTAAACGTCTTCCCATTGCCACTGTTGGCTTCAGTGGAGTGGCCTCCTGGGAGTTTGTTCCATTCCCCGTCGCCTAAGTTGGCATTCTGGACTGAGCCTCTGCGGCCTCCTCCGTGGCCCATTCCGCTTCTAGGCCCCCAGGTGCCATTCTGGCTACTGCCCACGCCTGCCACCTCGCACGCCCCTGTCCGCTGATCCTCACTTATTTCCCCGGCTGAGCTGCCGGTCCTACTCAGCCCGGGCTGCATTGGCGTTGCATTCACAGTGTCATTGTTAGCTTGGCTATTTGAGTCGGAACGGGTCTCTAGGGAGTAACCGGGGCCATAGGTACCCCACCGCGTACCAGGAGCCCCACCGTGTTTTGGGTCACCATTGCTCAGGTGCGAAATGGAAGTGCCGTTTGTGACTGGGGAGGGGGAGGGTTGAGGCCGATTGCTTTTGGCGCTCCTGCCCCAGGTCCCGGGCCCTGCATTACTAACCGGTTCAGTCGTCTGCATGGAACCAGCTGGGTTTGGTAAACTAGAGGTCATAAAGTTAGTAGAGTTCTTATTTGGTCCATTCACGTCGTGGTTTGGGTGCTGAGGCTGCCCACTTCGTGAAAGTTTCCTTGTACCGTGGAGTTGGGAATCACAGTTTTCCTGGAGGCTGCCCCAGGAGCTGGCAAGGCTAGAGTTCGTGCTCTGATTGTTCACCATCTGAACGGCACCTGTGCCGCAGCTGCCGCTTCCTCGCGACCCTTTCAGGGCAGGCCCGCTGCTCTCCAAGACTGGCCAGGCGCTACCGTGGCCATTGGAGGTCAAAGTGCTGGGATTCAATTCTTCACTGGATGAACTGGGGGCGCCCCAAGCATTCGCTCTGCTGTGGCTACTTTCAGGGAGACCGTTGGAAGCATCTGCTGAAAGGGGACAGGGGCTCATCAGGGCGCCCAGAGACGCGCCCCACGCCCCGCTAATGCTTCCGCCGCTCACATTATTGCTGTTGCTACTGCTGACCAGCTTGGCCTGATTGCCATGTCCGATGCCGTTTTGCAGGGGGCTGACGTCGCTGCTTGGGCCCCACGAGGCCATAATAATGTTCCTCTCTGACCCGGAACTGGAGGCAGAATCAGCATCCATACATTCTGAAGCCAGCTCCAAGTCACTGCCGGTGGTCGAGGGCCATACCTCCTTCTCTGAGCCGCCTACAACAGTTTTGTCCCAGTTTGTGCTGGAGTCACTACTGGAAAAGATCCTTTCCCAGTGAGCATTCTCATAATGGGATCCAAGTGTGCTGTGGTTCAGATCTGAGAAAAACAGAAAGCGTTACTAAAAACAAAGCACTTGTGCAAAAAAAAACAAACACAAAAAAAAAACCCTGCACCCGGGAAGGTTGAAAGAAAACCATTTTTCTGGATCAGCGTCCCAGAAGACGAAGAAGAAAGCCCCAACGTCTGTTCTATTCTGAACAAACCAAGCAAAGACAATTAACAAGAGCCAATGACCAGGACAACCTGGCTGCCTGGCTATTGAAACCCCTTGGAAACATGTCATCAGGGCCAAAGTGGACCGGGAGGTCCTGCAGTAGATCCACCCTATTTCCTCGCGAGAGGCAAGAGAATTACCAGAGCCTTTTACTGAACAACCAAGCTCTGTGTGTGCGCAACCTCACTGCCCAGCCACCCTCCTTGACGCTGACGTTCCCGGGCCCCGATGGAAGCTTCGCTCCCTCTCACCTGGCTGCTTCTGGCTGCTGCTCTGGCCTTGGCTGTCAGAGACCGGCTGCTCGCAGCTCCCGGTGCTCTCGCCCGCCTGGCTGTTCAGCAGTTTTGATGGCGCCCTCAGGTTGGCTGCAATCCCCGGCAGGGGCTGTCCTCGCTTCAAGAGTTGCTTCTGCTCCTGGTGCCGGAACCGTGGCGGCACTTCTCGAGGCGGGTAGCGTGGTGAAGACGGCTGCTGCGCTTGCGGATTGTTGCCCACAGCCCGTTTGGCATTATTGTTGCCACTAACACTGCCGGTGACTATAGAGGTGGGAGGAGGGGCTGAAGCAGGGAGTGGCTGGCTTGTACCAGGCTTTGGGGGTTCTAACACTGTCCCCCGCAAAGAGAAGAGGAGAGGAAGGGAGAATGTATTTAGTAAATTATTGTGAAGACGATCTCTTTAAAAAAACAAAAATACACGAAGCATTTAAGGTGAACGAGTCCATCAACTGAGCCTTACGGGCCACTCTGATTGCAAAGAATTCAGCATTTCCAAAACAAATTCCACTGTGATAGGAGACGATATTCTACTGTTGCCGCGCATGAAACCTCTTGACCAGCTAATTTGAAAATTGGTCTCTGTAATCTATTCAACATATTTATGAATGCCCCAATACCAAAACAAATATAATAGCATGACTCCCGGAAATACAAGTTAAGAAATGTTAAAAATTGCCAAGCTCACCCAACGCATCGACATGCACCTCATTCAGGGTACAAAGAAACATTACTCAGAAACTTCCCGCCAAAAAAAAGCAGTCCTTCATTGGGCTGGTGAAGCTTTGGCCAACAGCTCCAAGTTTTCTCTGCACTACCAGAGCAGACATTCCTGGCAAAAGGTGCACCAGGAATGTTCAGGTCCACTCGGAAGGCAGAAGGCTGCTACGGGCCCTGGCCTTGCTCATGGAAATTGCCTGGAGGTTCTTGGGGCAGAACCATCACTTTAGGAACGAACTGTGACCTCTCAGGAATGAACCAAATGAAGGAGGAACAGGAGCTTACAAGCGCTGTCTCCAAGCTGAAGATACATCCTGGTACCCCATCAAGGGTGAGCAGTCTTTAGAGCCATTCAGAAGACCAGGTGCAGTGCAATGGCACCAATTCCTGCTCTCCCTTTCGGTGGGGTGAGAAAGGGAATAGGCAGGAATCGGGCCCTACGCTAATATTTCACCTTTGAAGGGAACATGGAAAGGAAGGCAAGGCGCCCTTGAGGAAGTGGCGGAGCAGGTCAACTCTAGCTGCCCCCGACTCACTTCTCTGGGTTCAAATTGTAAATGCTCTTGGTTTTGAGGAGAGACAAGTGGAAAGAGGAGAGGAGACTGAAGGAAGAGGGCAGGAGAAATCAAAGGAGTCGCGTGTATGAAGACTGAAGAAAAATTATGTAGCCCTAAGAGCCATAGGGAGAAAATGGCTAATGCTTTTGAACGGCTGAGAATGCGCCATTTTTATCTCCGGCAGAATTCAGAGGCAAGAATGCCTGGAGAAAACAGAGTAGTCAATGAGTCAAATTGCACTGCAATTAGTTTAATGATTTATTTCCCAATCATATTTTACATGGATCAATCTCTTTAAATCTATTATCGCTTTAATCTATTTATCAGTGGTAAGCAAGCAGCATATTCAAATGCTACTATTCTGGAGCAAGGAGGGGTAGCTAAGGGCCAGCCGAGACAGAACAACACTGACAGTGAGGAACTGTTCTGCTGTTTACTGACAAGAGAAAATTAAAAAGCTATGCCTTAAGCTTTGCAGGTTTATTGAGTTAATCCTTTCCAAACACAGAAAGGGGTATTTAATCACTTGCACTATACTCTTCCAGCTAATGGTTTGCTTCTACTCAGAATAATTCCACAGGGAAGAGTAGAGCTGTGCAAGTCTGTAGTAGTAGGGGGGTAAAAAAAAGCAGGAATCTGATAGCATCTTTTTCAACTCGTGAAACTTGTGCCTTTAAAACCTGTGAATCAAAAAAAGGTCCACCAGATTCCTTCAGAGTAATTCTGCCAGGCCTGTGGCATCGAAGATCCCATGACCCTTTAATAATTGGCTGAAGTCACAACAACAGCCTGGAAAAGGGGGCTTGGTGGCCTGTAAAGCATTTCCGGCCAGAGCAAAACATCTACCCCCTGCAAGTCACACATGATGGGCATCTGAAAACTGGCTCACTTTTAGGCTGCAGTGTCCTGTGGTCTTGCAACTGTAACTTGCAACTTTTTTTTTGCTGGTTTCTGGCAAAAGGAACACTATTTGGGAGAGCGGATTCAGATTTTTGATGGCGAGATTTGCTTAACAACTATTGTAAAAAAACAACAATGAGTCTGGTCATGTGGTGCATCAACTTTATGTCTGCAATGACTTATAACCAAAATCCTGGTCCCAATTATGGTCTTAGGTAGAGGATTACATGTAAGGATCTTGACCATCAACTAGGGGCTCTGGAAATGGTGCTTCGCCTGTTTGTGCAGGGGTCTCCAACCGTGGCAACTTTAAGACTTGTGGACTTCAAGTCCCAGAATTCCTCAGCCAGCTCTGAGAGTTGAAGCCTTAAAGCTGCCAAGGTTGGAGACCCCCGTGTTGGGGAACAAATCCACATATATTAATGGCTATGTATTAATATGGAAAATGGGCTTGGCAAGTGGTAGGTGAGCTTGTGGAAGCTTCATTTGCACGTGTGTGGGACCAGTCTGTGCAGCCAGAAAGATTGGGGAGTGTTGCATTAATATATATTGCAACAGTTTGGTTGAGGTGCTGGTCTATAAAAACCAGGAGACTGTGAATTCTAGTCACCTCACAGGGTTATTGTTATTGTGGGGAAAATGGGAGGAAGGAGGATTATGTTTGGGGCCTGGAGTTGCAGATTGGTGGGGGAGGGGGCAGAGTGATAAACATTTTAAAAACCCCAATAGCAACACCAACACTTGATGCAGGAGGAACAGTATTACTTTAGCTTGGTCAGACTCTTTTTCTGAAACAGGAAACCAGAAGCTTGCAGACCAAGAGAGCCGCCGGGAAGTTCAGCTTTTTTTTTTCTCACAGAGAACAAAGGCGTGTTATCAGTGTGAGAATGTCCTCCCCAACACAATATCTGGGAATGGACACTATCAAGAAAGCCTACATCTTCTGCTTTTCAGTTTGCTTTGACTTTAGAAAGCCTCCATTTTTATCTGTTAAAATCTGGAAAAAGAGAAAAATGTTTCCCTTAATGGGATCTTCATCCCAGAAGCGGAATATCTGCAAGCATTCATAACGTTGCTGCCAACGTGAAACAATGGGCTAGCCGCCAAAACTTGGGAGAGCACTTCTTTCAGGGCAGATTAGGCTTCAGTGACAACTTCAAAGGATTATTAACCTGCTTACTCTCTTGACTGATTTCACTTGGATGCTTGAAGGATCAGATGTATTGGTCATAACGGAACCCTTTGCAGGTGTCCAATTTCAATACAAGCAGGAATTTTTTAGGAGCATCTAGTCCTAACTTTCAATACTGTATTTCCCCATGTATAAGCCACCCCTTTTTTCCAAAATTTTCAAGCCCAAAAAGTAGGGGGGTGGCATATACAAAGCAGGTACACTTTTTATACGTGAAAAAGGCATAAAATAATAAAGTAGGAATAAACTGGTTTTCCAGCAGTATGCTATACTTTTTTGTAAAAATTGTACGTGATGATACGATTACGAGTGCGAGTACGCGATAGAAATGCATACGCTAGGCATCGGCCTGAATGCTTCGTTCCTACTCTCGTTCCGATGTGTAGATTGCTAGCGTCGCCCGCACCGCTTTCGGCGTCATGACCGAAGTTGTAGATCTAGACGTCGAATTTTGTTTCTTTGTAAATTTTCTTTCTTCATAACTTGTTTCTCTAATAAAATATTTTTTTCAAAACTTCACAGTCCAAAAATTGGGGGGGTGGCTTATACAAAGGGGGTGCTTATACATGGGGAAATACGGTAATTTGAATAACTTCAGGAAAGACAGGATCTGGTCATCTGATGAAGAGCCATCCTACACAATCAGAAACTAAACCCCTTTATTGCATAAGATGAAATAATGTTGCCTATACAATTTGTCCTTTTATTGCCACTTTTAAAGCATGGTCCACGTGCTGCTCGAAGGAACGGCCCAACAAGCTCTCCACCTGCAAATGTTGCATGGCCAGACACCAAGCCCCCTCTCACCCCACCAAAGACACCTTCCGGCCTTCTTCTTCTGCAGAAGAGACAGTCTCAGTGGAGGAATGGCAAGCTCCACTCAGCACAGGGTGGGGTGGGGGCGCTTTTTGAAAAGAAAACCTGCCACAACGTTAAATACTCTGCTACAAGCAAAATTATGAGGATGAAAGGTTTTCCAGGTATTCAATATTAATCCAGAGGAAAACTGTTCCAATTTTAAGGAAAGCGTTTTCTTCAGCAAAGGGCACCTACTTATTTTCCAGAATGTATGCATTTTGGAAGCAGTTTTAATTCTTGCTCAGCTCTCACGTAAGGAAAATAAAAACGCCAAATTTTGCTGTTATTAAGGCTCACTTCCACTATCCACTAGAAATATACTGACATTTTTGAAATGAAGACTATTCAGAGAGTGGATGAACATGCTATGTTTCTCTAACTGAATGCCTTCGAAAGATCAGTCTCCTCAGTTCAACTAGCATCTATCAATGCTAAACAAATCAGTCACCACAGCGGCTTCTTTAATGGTAGGCAGAATGGTACAAGGCCCTGTTTCGTGCTGAAAACACCTCTCTTCCTACCGTTACAGAAATGCTACTGAGCTTGGAAGGCAGAATACTTCCAAACTGGCTGGAAGATGCTGGAAACCACAAGGTAAGGTAGGAATCAACCACTCCGAACTCAAAGATTGTTCCGGACTCAAAACACAATACTTCAAGTTCAAAGCACTTCAAATTTGAAACGTCCCCTCTTCAAGTTTTGCAATACAATGTGCTTCTTACACATCAAGCACATTTTGTAGGAAGCACAAGGAACAATTAATTTAACTAAACGAAGGAAAACAGATTAGCTGGGTTCAGTTCATACGATGAAGGACCAGATTTCTGCTCCATCACCCATAAAATATTTGAAAGCTCTTTAATGGAAACTAAGAGTCTCCGGGAAGGAACTCATAAGCTGCCACAAGTGACGTCACTCCCATGCACTGGAGGGAGGGAGGGAGGATGTTGGTTTGTTCAGTGTAAATGCTGCGTGAGGAAAGTCAGGAGGGCATCTTGCCCAACCCTCCCCAGCAGAAAAGCAGAATGGCCAAGGCGGCAAAAGATACTTAAACCTCTTCTAGCCTTGCAGAAGGGAACAAAACATAAAGACAACTGGAAGAATCCAAGACTCCCAGAGAATTCAATCCACCTGAGGATGACACTGGATTTCATAAGCAAACAAACAGGATTATCGCTGCCTGCTTCAACTGGCAGGACAGGAAACAATCAGGAATCTCACGAGAATTGATTATGTGAACGTTGCAACTGAAGCCCCGCCCCATCGCAAGCCGCTTGTTTATAACTTTTACAGCGTTTCTACCCCACTCTTAATGCTCTCTGGGCACCAGCAGTAAAAAAAAAACCCAGGAGTCTCCAAACTCGGCAACTTTAACATTTCAACTCTCAGAATTCCTCAGCCATCCAGTCAGAGAGCCAACAAGTCTTGAAGTTGCCAAGTTTGGAGACCCCTGGTATAAAATAACAGTACAATCTAAACAAAGCCACAAGTATAGCGGCATCCTCTAAAAGACCAAAGAATCCATTCCAGTGTAGAATGAATTATGGGACTGGAGGCTAAAACATATGATGAACGGTTGCAAGTACTTGGTATGGCTTGTCTAGTGAAGGGAAGGGCCAGGGGAGACATGATGGCAGTGCTCCAATATTTGAGGGGTTGCCCCAGAGAGGAGGAGGGGGTCCAGCTATTTTCCAAGGCACCCGAAGGCCAGACAAGGAATAATGGATGGAAACTGAACAAGGAGAGATTCAACCTGGAAATAAGGAGAAACTTTCTGATAGGGAGAACAATCAACCGATGGAACAGAAGTTGCCTTCAGAAGTCGTGGGAGCTTCATCCCTGGAGGCTTTCAAGAAGAGACTGAAGAGATCTGTCAGAAATGGTGTAGGGTCTCCTGCTTGGGTGTGCGGGTTGGACTAGATGACCTACAAGGTCCCTTTCCAATACTGTTAATCTGAATTATAAAAAACCCTTCCCATGAGAAAATGCTTCTCCTTTGAATTAAAAAATAAAAGACTCTAATAGTTGGACACTAGAGGGAACTAAAGATTAAGAAGAACATCCAAACTTGACTTACTAACACAGGAAACATTTTAACATCGGATGTCTTCAAGGATATTTGGGAACGATGGACAGAAGTCAATATCTGCCTCTATAGACAGACTGTATTTACAAGGTATTATAGAACAGGAACAAGTATTACCTGATATGATTGAAATTGATTTGAAAGTGGATTTAAAAATGACAGGCTACAAGAATGGAATGGAAAAAGATGCTATACTGGACATACACAAGAAACAGCTGCTGACATCTTAATAATTAAAAGGAATGTACTAATGAACTAAGAAAGTGACCTGGATAATTATCACAGATTAGATTTTCAAAAGAGGCTTGCTAACATTTTGAAGAATCTTGTGAGAATGAACAAAGAAAAATAAAATAATAAGACACCAAATTCTAAGACATTATTTGAAGCTATTAAAGATCAAGATTGGTTAGAATAAAAAGAAATTTTTATTTGATTTGATTTACTTGATTAAAATAGAACTGTTAACTCTCAATGGATTCTGCTGGCATCAGGACTGATGATAATTTTATACATTTGTTAAGAGATGGGATATGGGAAAAGGAGATCATTTCTTGTATTTTAAAAGAAGATCAAGGAATTTCCCCAGGTTAATTTGTTGCCTTTTGTTCTCATTTTGTGGGACTCAATAAGTAAGACTGAGTATGACAAGTGATGGGAAGAGCAAACTGCTTGCAGGTGCTTTTCAGACCACAAAGGTGAACACCTGGAAGTATCTGATCATACCTCCGTCAGGTCTCTTATAAAATCTTCAGTCAAACAACCCACCCCCCACCCCCGAGGATAAATACCAAAGTGGTGGGGAAATAACTCTAAGTATTTCAACTAACTTACCTTTGTTTTTTTGTTCAGTGGCCTGTGAAGTTAAAAAGAAAGAAAATTTGGTTACTGATTTCCTGATTCTCCTTTGATCACTACTAGGCCTACTACCAATTTAGGGGCATTATTGGCTTTCTTAAGGCATGTCTAACCAGAAAACATTGTTTCTATTATTTCTTCTACCCCCAACAAACTGTTTTCTAAAGTGGCACCCTATAAAGGTTTATATTTTATGCTTAGTTAATTATCATGCTTGTTACACATTATGGGAGCTGCAAACCAACATGGTTAGAGGATTGTTGGACAATCGCAATGTGCATCTGTTAGATCTTCTTTCTCTCCTTACAAAAAAATCCTCAACCCCACTTAACTCCCAATTAAGGCATCTGATAAAATATTCCAGCTGCTATGAAAACAAGACTGAAATACGAGACCACGCTAGACCCGGCCAAGGAGAGCATGCGGGTCCACAACGGCCGCCCCAGGCCTCTTGGAAGCCCCGTCGGGCTGGGAAGACGAGAAGTCTCTCCCACGGCTTGGTCAACAGCTCGTGATCAAATGGGGCATCTAAGCCTGGTGAGCAGGGGAGGCTCGAGAAACCTCATGGATTAATATTACTGTGATTAGATTTATATCCTGCTTTGTCTCCAGAAACTTGGTTCTGCTTACAGAGAGGCCTGCTTGCATTGTATTCCTATAACAGCCTTGTAAGGTCAGATGGGCTGAGAAAGGGACTGGATGAGCACCAGTGGTTGAAGGTAACCTTGAATCAGTTCTACTCTAAAACTTAATTGGTTCCCCATCCCTGTTCTCATCAAATATCTGAAGGGCTGTCACAAAGAGCAGTGGGTGAACTTGCTTCTCTACTGTCCTAGAAGGTAGGGTAGGGTAGGATAGAGTAGAATAGGGTAGAGTAGAATAGGGTAGAATAAGATAAGGTAGGGTAGGGTAAGGTAGAGTAGAACAGAACAGAACAGAACACTTTATGGGCCAAGTGTGATTGGACACAAGGAATTTGTGGTGCATAAGCTCTGAGTGTACATACAAGCAATAAGTGATAAATCATCGCATCATAAAAATACATTCATATAAATCATAAGATACAACCCTGCTACTACAATAAAAGTAGGAACAATGACAAGCACCTCAGGATTGTAACAAGCTGGAGGTGACTGACATGTAGTGATGAGTTGTTGTTTTTTTCAGTGCGAAATAGGCTAGACCATGGAAGGGAGAGTTACCCAAAATGGGTGGAGGTTATCTGAATTCCCTTCAGCCACAAATGTATTCATTTAAATGACAAGGCCGCCCTGTTCCTTGAGGACTCTGGGCTTTTTGTGCCAGTTGATTGTGCCTTTTTCTGCAAGGCTAATGGTCACTAGTTTAAATGATGACCATTGTCAGGATCCAAGCGGGGGAATGGGCAGGGGTGGGATTATACTGAACCGCTAGCTCCGAAGAGCAGCTGAGACCGAACTGGTTTGCTGCAATGATATTCTGTTTGGCCCGCCTGCCCACCCGAGCTCTGGGCTGTGCTTTATTCCGCTTTTTCCAACTCAGCTGCTTTGCGCAGCACAGCTGAGTGCCGCTTGTCAGCTGGAGGAGGTGAATGCTTGCAGAAGCCAGTGATATATAGTGTGCAGGCGTGCAAAGCGTACACTCACCAAACCGGTTGTAATGCCGATAGGATCCTAGCCCTGGGAATGGGTCCATCTTGGTGGTCTTGATACCACCAACCGGAACATCCTCCTGCTTTGCTTTATGAGCTGGGAATTGGCGTCACCATCCTGCAGTGGTTCCACTGCTCCCACAGCTGGTGATCGTGGGAGATCAGCACTTGATTCCCTGAAACCCCTTGGGGTGGAATGCTTCCCGCCAGTTCATTTTAACATCTACACACAACTGCTGAGAGAAATCATTCAAGGGTCTGGAATGAAGGGTCATCATTTTGCAGATATACCCAGTTATACATCGCCAAGCCTACTAAGGCAGAGATACCCCAGAAGAGATTGGAGCCTGGAAGCATCTGGAGGCAGTGAACTAAACCTTGGCTGGAGTCACCAGTAGCCAAGAGACATCCGGCTCTTGATGGGGCCGAACTCTCCCTGAAGGATTCACAGCCCAGGGATCCTCCTGAACCACTGGCTGCTGGTGAAAACACAGATGAAAACTACCGGTGGAAGGGGTCTCTGCCCACATCCTCGTTACCATTCAGCTGGACGGCTACTTTAACCCACCCCACGTCTATACAGCTGGTACAAAATGTGTCAATATATGCCTGGTAAAACAGCCCCACCAGGCCAGAATAACACCTACTCTGAAGTCACTGCAATAATTGCCAGTTGGTTTCCAAGCTAACTTCCAAGTCCTGGTAAATTCCTTTAAAACCTTGTAGAGCATGGTGGCCATTATAGTGAAGTCTTGCTAGGTTCAAATCTTCCAATCTTCCTATCTGATAGAATAATGAAGAGAGGCCTGTGCAGGACCACTTCCCTTCGAAGTTCATGGGTCTTGGATCAGGTCTTCCCAGGGATGACAAGCTACTTGGTGGAATATTCTCTCTCCTCCTTGGGTGCAGATGGCATTCCATGAGCACATCAAAGAACTCTGGCTCAGACTACAGTTTGTTTTGTTTTGCATAGGGATTGATTTAAAAATATATATTTTAATATTAATAATATTTTTATGTATATTTTTTTTTATTTTGTTTGATTTGATCTTATATCCTGACCAAAGTCCGGCTGGAATGGGGCAGTCTATAAATATTGTGAAATAAGCAAACAATACCCAATGTTTTCTTTTAGAAAGTGACTCAGCACATTACAATGGACTTTCAAGTAAAAGCTCTCAACAGTTATTTTTACCATAACACAAGGCAATATTTGTTCTTCAACGTGCCTCAAAATGTAGCTTGAAATTCAAGTCCACCGAAAACTTGGGGTAGTAAACCAAACAGAGTCAGGCTTGAACTTGTGTTTTAAACTAAGCGAGCTGCCCTTTCCGAGGTCAGCTTGTTCGTCTGCCAGGGCGCTTTCCTGTTCCAGCCAAAGAGCTGATGGGGTCATGCCTGGCCTTCCTCGATGGGACTGCTTAGGGTTGGCCCAATCACTAGCAACCACAGCAAGTGAAAAGGGAGGTTAGGACAGGTGCGGTGACTGCTCCCTTCCCAGGCCTAAGGAGTCAACAGGAGGTAAGGGAGCGGTCTGGGATGGGGGCGTGGGACCCGGTGGGATGGGAAGCTGACCCTTGCAAGGCCTGTGGGGATCCAGCGAGGTAGGATGGGAGCAGTGGTGGGATTCAACATTTTTTTTACTACCGGTTCTGTGGATGTGGCTTGGTGGGTGTGGCCATGTGACTGGGTGGGCGTGGCTTCTTTTTTTTGCAGCCATCCCCCCCACCCATTTTGGGGGCCTTCTGGGCCTCAGAAGAGCCTCTAAGGGGGGGGGCATTTTTGCTCCCCTAAAGTCATCTGAGGCTCAGGAAGGCAAAAAATAGAGGGAGGGGCCTGAGCCATTTTTTGCCTTCCGGGGCCTCAGCAAGGGGAATCCCGGCACGGCTGATCCTATGAACAGCTGATTGTCGGGAGGGGGGAAAAAAAAGAAATATCTTAGGCGAATGCCGGGCGGGCGGGCAGGCAGGGTGAGCGAGCATCAGGAGGGAGGGCGACCGTGTCAGGGGCGTCGCCAGCCAGAACTTACTACCATTTTGGCAACCCCGGCCAAATCCTTGCTATCGATTCGCCCGATCCGGTGCAACCCAGCTGAATACCACCACTGGATGGGAGGACTGGAGGGAGGGTGGGTGTGCTTAGTGTCTCTGTGGACAGTTGTCAAGGCAAATAATTGTGGGGACGTTGCAGTGACTAACTTTGAAACTAAATACCTTTTGGAGGGTCTGTTATAACTTTGAACCGTCTCTAAGCAACCCAGTCATAAGTCAAGGACTACTTACAGTTTGATTCTAATAAATAAACTTCATGACGCTTTTAGTAACCTTATACTAAATTTTTTTTTAAAAAAAAAAATCTTCTAATGTCAATACAAAAGAGTCCCACTCGGACCTTTCTATTATAGTCTTTCAACTAGCTTCTGGCTTGCTGGAACCGCACCTCCAATTCTTTTTTAAAAAATGTTCTGCCGAAAGAAACAATGGGAACTTAAGTCCCTTTGTTGTTTCTATAGGTAGTTCACGCTGGGTGCCATTTGTCAACTCACAGAAAAAAAGGTTAAGCAAATGATTAAAAAGAATATTACATCAGCAAGTAATAAGGGCCAGACACATTTTTTTCAAGCCTTCCTGTGCCTGACACAGAAGTAGGCAAACAGCAATGGATTAACCTCCAAAAACATACCTGAAGCATAAAAACAGCAAAAATGTTGACTTTATCTTCATGAAGCAGTGTATACTTTTGATTTTGGTTTATTTCTACCTGGTAACCAGGAAGCTAATACTATAAATGCTGTATCTAATGCATTTTCACAAAATAAGTTTTGTATTCTACAATACTTTTGATAAAGGAAGCCCACATAAGGCACATACCACAAAAAATATGACAATGGGTATCTGGATATTTTTCAGATTAGTAGGAGGCAAAAAGAGAGCAGGGAGGGTATAACTGTGGTTTCTCTCCGCAAAGCTCTTGACTGGATAATTTAAATTACCACCTTGATGAACATATTCCACTTTTTTGTCTCATCTGATTTTTATAATATTGTTTTCAAAACGTATCCAACATATTAGAGACTATTCCCACTCAATCATCTGAGCTCTAGCTGCAAGAAAAAGACCTGTGCCAAAAGTCTTAATTGCCATGGGATTTTTTAAAAAACACTGTAATTATGGGGTTTTTAAAAAATACACTTTATACTACTACTGTATTTGAGGCAATTAAAGAATTTTTAGTGTTGATCCCCATGAGTGACAGTTACCATGGCTAACAATTTTACTGGATTCACTTATTGTTCAAAATGCTACCTTGTTGAATCCATGTGCCATGACTGATGGCTGATGTTTATTGCCAAAAATCAAACAGGCAGAAAGGGCAATGCTACAACATGCCAGAGGATATAAATCCCTCCTCATTTACTTTTCCAACGACTAGGAATAAGAAGGAAAGTGCCTTCATTACTGTCATGCCCTGTCTTTATTGTCTTTATAAACTATCTTTATTCTCCGGGAAATTCTAATCCCCCTTTATTACCCGTATCGACTCACGTGAAATCTTATTCTGTATCATTCTAGGTTATGAATTCTACTGGTTAACAGAAAACTGTGTAGATAAGAAATGTATTGCTATTATTTATGTGATGTACGCTGTAGCATTACTGTTAGAACATGTGTGTGTGTGTGTGTGTGTGTGTGTAATTTTATTTATTATTTATTAAATTTTTATGCCGCCCATCCTTCCCACAAGGCGACTCTGGCGTCACCTGATATTTCTATCACATGCCAGACCGGTTATAGAGCACTCACTTTTTTCCCCTAAATTAATACGCCCCAAGCAAGTATCTTAAGTAGTGTGCACACATCTGGAACATCATCCAGGTAACCCCAGGGCACAACTTCACTTTACGAAACACCTTACTCTCCCACTCACCTTCTTCTGAGCAGCTTCTTTCTTTCTCTTGTCGTCTTTCCTCTTTCTCTTTTCTTCCATCAACTGTTCTTCCTCCTCTTGCACCAATTCCCTGGAGGATAAGGCTGAAGTTAGGAATGCATTCTGGAAAAATATCCCAACTACTGCAGGTAGCCCTCACAACTGCTGCTCATTTAGTGACCACTGGAAGTTAAAAATGGCACTGAAAAAAAGGTAACTTATGACCTGTCCTTGCACTTACGGCCACTGTGGCATCTGGTCATGTGAATAAAATTTGGGGACTTGCAATTAATATGACTTTATGATGGTTGCTGTGACCGCAGTTTATGACCTCCCCAGCTGGGTCCTGACAAGCAAAGTCAATGGGGAAAGCTGGATTCATTAAATGACCACTTAACAACTGCAGTGATTCAATTAACAACTATGGTAAAAAGATATTAAAATTGGGTGTGACTCACTTAACCACTGCCTTGCTTATCAATACAAATTCTGGTCCTAACTGTGGTCATAAGATGAGGACTACCTACAATATGTTCCTATTAAACCTGAACTTTACAAAAATGAAAGGCGACACGTTAGTTTACTTGTTGCGCTTTCTTCCAATTTGTTGCACTACATTTAAAACAGGCATGATTAACTATCCAAGTTCAGGGAAGGCACAGCACTGAGCAGAATTTGAGGGTGAAGATTTATGAACGAGGAAAGGACCAAATGGCCTGGAGTCTCCTGCTTCAGCAGAGGGTTGGACTAGAAGACCTCCAACGCAGGGAGAGATTTGGGGGGCGGGGGGGGGGCAAAGGGAAGCATCAACAGGCTCACACGGAAAGGGTCCAACAAGAAGATGGTTTTTATCAAAGTAAGCCCTCCATGAAACCAGTGGGTAATTAAAACCCAATTTAATTTGTCATTATTATATTTGGTAACCAAAGGCTGCCACTTCGTGAGAATGTTGTTTTCAAAAACTTATTTACTACGCAAAACGTTGCAATTTAGCCACCAAAAACTTGGTTTGCCCAGAGACCCCCCCGAGGCATTTCCAAATAAGGGGGGAAGAACTGCACCCACCCGCAGCCCCGGCCTCCCAAAGCTGCTCCAGTCACTGAAGACACACAATGCTGAGCTGCAGCGGACAAAAGGCCGCGTGAGGAAGTGGCAGATTCCCCTGAACGAAGCAGGCTGCACACACTTTTAAGTAAAGCTTCAATCCTGGCTTTCTTCCCATGCTCCTATTAATGTGCCTCCATATCGTTTACTAGATTTTATTCTTCAGTCAGTATCAGGCCACTGGCGGTTAATATACTTTGATGCTCTCCTTTTCTGTCTGAAGGGCAGCATTATCAGCGAAAGGTGCTTCCTGGAGCAAACCCCGTCCGGTTTGTTTTCTAAGAGAGGTTGGAGCAATTAAAATCCCTCTTCATTCTAATAGCCTCTTTGCCGTTTTTTTTTCTCGCTTTGGAACGCAGCATTGCAACTTCTCCTTGATTTATCGTAAATAATACAGAATTGTTCTTCTTGTTTATCTCCTGATTTTAATGCCAATGTTTTCCACACTTTTACTAAATTAACTAATTTCTAAGCAGGTGCAGATAGCTATGGCTTCCCGTATCCTTCAGCTGCTATAGCCAACGGAGTGTGGAAAATATCCTGGCGTCCCTATGAGATCCGGCGCATTGCCGTTGATTTCCCATTCTTAGTTGAGTTCAAGCTCCTTTTGCTCATACCATCCTGAGCTTTAAGGTAGATGTAACAAGATTTATGAACTAATAGCTTTTCCTTGACTTATTTAATGATCCTATTACACCTCCTTCTTCCCCTCCATTCTGCAAGTTTTTATCTAAAATCCGTACTGTGGGTCTTGCGTTCCCAGAGTCTGCAGGATTCAGCCAGAGCCCCCTCAGCACAATCAAGGGCAGGATGGTTTGACCCAAGACATTTTCACTTAACCTTACGGAGTTCAGGCAGAAACTTAAAGTCTCCTGTTGACAACATTTGCAACAGCAAATTCGATATTCTTCATCTTGATATGGACAGGAACGATGGGTGGAAATTCCGTCCCTGGGAGAAGATCCCCAGGAGAGGAATTTTCACCGATCATTCAAGACCACCTAAAGATGAAAAACATTGAATGTGGATTGCAAAAGTAGATGCTTTGTATGCATACATTCTCGGACACTGGGAGATAATAATATTCAGAGACAATATCTGAATATCTTATGGGTGCATAAGCGCACCAGTGTGCCTACTGTCCCTGTCTTACTGTCCCCATTTATCTGTATTTACTTCCTTTGTTCATGTTTATGTTCATACCTATACTTGTTATCTTGTACATGTTTGACAAATAAAAAAATAAATATTTACCAAGGCATCCCAATGCTGAGCACTTCAACACAGAAGGAAGACAAAAGTTCCCCTGGACTAGCTAGAATCTGAGGTCCACTCTCAAAAGCAACTGCCCATTTTAGGGAAAAACCACACTCCTACAAAAACTGAAGGAAATGAGTTTGTCTCCCGAGTACCAAGCATGGCTGTGAAATATACCTCAGTGATGCTCTCAAGGAAATAATCCAACCACCTGAAGGACTCCCCTCCCCTGGCATAGCAATCAATTGAAATATAAAATATGCATGCAAGCCTTGACTTAAAGTCCTACAAAACACAAATCTGGAGCAAGGATTTGGATTGGGACAGGACTATTTTTTGAGGTTTTCATTTATGAGACCGCAGAAAGAATGCGGTTTAGCTACCTTAGAAGAACTGCCTTCCCAAAACTCTTCCACTTCTGTCCTTCCGACAAGATCCTGGTTTTCCAGCCATTTTAAATTACAAGTAGTCCCCGACTTAAGACCACAATAGAGCCCAGAATTTATGTTGCTAAATGAAAAATTTGTCCAGTGCCCCATTTTACGACTTTTCTCGCCACGTTTGTTGAATCACTGCCATTGTTAAATTAGTAACCAGGTTGTTAAAGGAATCTGGCTCCCCATTGACTTTGCTTGTCAGAAGCCCCCCCCCCAAAAAAGGGGGGACCCCAGGATGCTGTAACGGTCATAAGTATGAACCAGTTGCCAAGCATCTGTATTTTGATCATGTGTCCCATGGGGATGCTGCAAAGGTGGTAACTGTGAAAAATAGTCATGTCACTTTTTTCAATGCCACTGTAACTTTGAACAGTCATTAAATGAACTGCTGTTAACTCGAGGACTACCACTGTGTGATCTCCCCATTCAGTGTGCAGAAAGGGGCATTCAGCATTGAAGTCGGCCCTTTCAGAGCTCAATGATATGGGAACACGCAGGTGCTGTGGGATTAGGTGCCTCCACGCAGCAGGCTACGCAATACAGGGCCAGCTACTCACACCCAGCTCTTCCCTCAGCCACGCATGCAAATCTCTCACACCCAAAGAGCGAGGTTGCCACCCTGCACAAGAGCCAGGAGGAACCTTTTTCCACCTCTCAGGACTAAGCAGCCTGTAGCAGAGCAATTCCTTGCACTGTTGGCACATTGGCTCCTGCCTGAGCTGCACCGCACCTGTCCCGCTTGATGTGCAAAATGGATGCTGTGCCAGACTGGCTGTGGGGAGATGAACTGGTGCAGGGCCAGATTGCCAGAGAAAGCACTGGCTTTTGCCCTTAATTTTAAACGATTCAGACTATCAGCTGCAATCTTTATGCTTCACTGTAGTGACAGACTACCGTGAAGTGTGGGGAGAGAGGAATGAAGGGGGGAGGGGAGGAAGGCTTCGGGGAAACGAAAGGAAATGTTTTATCTCCTACAGTCACCCAGCTGGAAGGAGGGGTCCACATACCAACCTGGGCTTGGATTGACTGTTAGGAAAACACCTTGCTTGAACCAGATTGGTTATGCTGGGGGGAGCACCGAGAGACAGTGAAGGGAGGAAAGAATAGAACTTAGGGATTTCGGTGCGCGATTTTCAGTTCTGGCTTTGCACTGCTGCAAGGGCGTCAAACTCGCGTCTTCACGTGACATATCGGGAGTTTTTTCTCCTTTGCTAAAACGGCCGGGACCAGCACATGATGCCTCTGGCTGGGGGCCATAGTTTGACACCCCTACACTACTGCAATGCACTTGATCTCTAATAAACTCCACCTTTCTCAACAAATGGATTCAAGGATTGTTTCTATTTAGAGCAGAGGTCTCCAAACTTGGCAACATTAAGACTTGTGGATTTCAACGCCCAGAATTCTCCAACCAGCATTCTGGGAGTTGAAGTCCACAAGTCTTAAAGTTGCTCAAGTTTGGGGACTCCTGGTTTAGAGGTTTGAGTTGTGGCAACTCTTGACACGTACAGTTTCCAGTGATCAGATTGTCCTACTGTTCTAAATGGTATTAATGCATTGAATATTTTTGTTACACAGAAATATGTAGTTTTGGGTCATTTTCCTCAATAAATAAATGAACAAAGTATTTGTCGTATTTGTTTAATCGGGCTTTCTTTGTCTATGTTTAGGCTTTATGTGGGAACAGGTCACATTTTAGATCACATTTATGCAGAAATACCGGCAATCCAAAAGGTTCACAAACTTTTTAGCCCCACTGTAATTTTCTAAGATTGGGTTTCCAGAGGGAGGGGGAAGGAGCATGCTAACAATGTCCTCTGTATGGAAAGTTAGCAATAGAAGTCTTCTCTCTTCAAAGAAGTTAAGACTATGAAAATCAGAATATTTTATGGAGAGTTTTCATAGCTGGAGAAATTTTCACAGCACTCCACAGGACTTATCTTGTGAGTAATGCAGTGGTTGTGGGGACTAAGAGAATAAGGCTGAGTACAGATAACACTTAACTGCAAGAAAGTATTCCTGAATCAAAAAGATGCAATACAGCTTAAGCAACCACAGCCTTCTTTTTGCTCACAATGTAACACAAAGGTTTTCAATGCCATCTTTGTTTTTCCATCTTTCCTCTTAAATGAAGGAAAACGCAGTTTAACACCTCAGAGAACTCTTTCCCCGTTTATATGGGATAAGCAAGACTTAACAGATCTAGATGTCTACGCATAGCTACAGTACCCCAAAGAACCGGTCAAGTGAATGAATCTATAAAGCAGGGGGGTCTCCAAACTTGGCAACTTTTAAGACTTGTGGATTCCTAGTCTCCCTGTCCAGCAAAGCAAGGCTGGCTGGGGAATTCTGGGAGTTGAAGTCCCAAGTGTTAAAAGTTGGAGATTTGCCACGCAGGTTCAAGCAGGCCGGCTGCAAGGACCTGTGGAGGTTCGTAACTGAGAAGCGACAGGTCTTGGGAGAGGAGGCGTTCCTTGGGGAAGCCCGGGCACGATGAGGCAGAAGGAAGAGACGGGCAGCCTGCAAAGGAGCAGCACGGAACTTGCAAAGAAATGGGCACCGGGGACCTCTGAAAGAAAGGGGAGCCCACCGACACGGGCAGGAGGGAAGCTGGGCAGCTGCTGGTGCCAATCTCAGCCCAGGCAGAAAGATGGGGAGATCCCCGAGGCCAGAGAGGGAGCTGAAGGTGGGACGTGGCCTGGCAGAGCCAAAGGGTTGGGAGCTAAATTTAGTAGTGGATACTTGGTTGGCCCATTGGCCAAAGGGAGGTGAAGAAATCCAGCTTTGCCCAGCCTGGGACGGGCTGCAACAGGCGGTGAAGAGAAAGGCATTGCCAGGGGAGGAAAAGGAAGCCACTTCGCCCAGGGAAGGCTGAGAGGGGCTTCTGCTCCCCTTTTAAGAAGCCTGGGTCAGAGAGAGATCCCAGGACAGGCCTACTAGGAGAGCATTGCCACTGTGCTCTGGAATGCCAGCTGTTTAAAGCAGGGGTCCCCTACCCCTCAAGCCACACAGCTGGAAGTAGGCAGTGACCGAAGCCCCCTCCCCTCCCCCAGTCCGTGTCTTCCATGAATCTGGGCCTTGGTGCCAAAAGGGCTGGGGGGACGCTGGTTTAAAGGTATTCCGCCACCCTACTATCTAGACCACAGCGCCAAACAGTCCTTGCTGCACATAAACAGAGGCTTGTATTTTTCGGACTGGATCAATCGGGGGAGGGGGACACCCCCACCCCACCCTCGAGGGTTTGGCAGCAGGCTTAGGGGAGAACGTCAGGAGCTCCGTGGAGACCCCTGCGAATTCCGAACCAGCTGCTTTCACGCCACATCAGCTACTCCTCATTTCAGTACGTTGTAATTTTAATCAATTAAAAGTAGACAAAACTCTTGGGGTTGGACATCAATGTTATTTAAATTAGATCTATTTTTAAAAGAATCAAAGGATTATTAGATGATGGGGGTTACAGCAGTTAAAATGAAACTTGTAGGTAGAATCTCCACAGCTCCAGGCCAAACTCTGAGCAACAGGTTGAAAAGGAAACGTGAGAAAAGCGGAGCATCAACTTAAAATGTTTCAGACCGGGAAGGACTTTGACGCCTCTTCGGACATCCAGTCTTCCCCTCCCTCAAAACCGGCACCAGCGCTTTCAAGAACTTTCACCTACATTGCTGCCCTTTCATACCGACTTGATCTCTGTTGCCAATGTGCCCCTCTGGAAGAGGAAGAAATGTTTTTACAGAATCAAGTGAGGCCCACACTTTTACAATCCCCGGAGGATGCAGCGATGCCCCTATTTAACTCCACCTTGCTGTGGCCACAAGGCAACTGGAGAAAGCAGGTGGTCTTGAATGGCACATCTGCAGCAGAGGCTGCAAGGATAAAAACGAGGCAGGCAAGAGCCAGCAAGCGGGAACCCACAGCCAGGAAACCTGTCTGGGAGCCATTTCCCTCAGCGAATGGCTTTGGGCCGGATTAGCAGTAGTTAATCCCTTTGGCGCTCTCTCTCTCTCTTATGGTATGGTATGTGTGTGTGTGTTTATGTAAAAAACACTATATATATAATCTGTGTGTGTGTGATATATATATACATACATACAATGTATGTATGTATGTATGTATGTATGTATGTATGTATGTATGTATGGCATTCAGCTCTGTTCGGGTATTTTCCCACGTCATTATAGTTGTGCTTTTAAACTTTCGGCAGAATCTCATCTGCACTATACAGAAGCCTGATGATGGCAGATGAGATTCTGCCGAAACGTTGCTACAACTTTAAAAGCACAACTACAATGACATGGGAAAATACCCGAACAAAGCTGAATGCCATATATATA